>MCJB01049086.1:94345-112144 GCA_002018475.1 Nicotiana obtusifolia | reverse complement strand
CCTTCAAGTTTGCTTTGCTCCTGTGAATTTCATCAATATCATCCCCTGTGATGATCAAGTCATCCACGTAGACTAGTATGATGGATATTTTTCCTTCACGAGCTTTTACAAATAGGCTTGAGTCTGCTGGTGCCACTTGATATCCACTTCGAACTAAGAACTCAACAATTTTCCCATACCATGCTCGAGGAGCTTGCTTCAAACCATACAGTGCCTTCCTTAGCTTGCAGACATAATGCGAAGTATTTTTGTTCACAAAGCCTTGTGGTTGATCCATGTATATCTCCCGATCCAACTCCCCATGGAGGAATGCATTCTTCACATCCATTTGCCAAAGAGTCCAAGACTTACTAGCTGCCAGAGCTAGTAATACACGAACTGTAGTAAGTTTTGCCACAGGGCTAAATGTCTCATCATAGTCTAGCCCATACTCTTGAGAGAATCCTCGAGCTACCAGTCGAGCCATGTACCGATCAATAGATCCGTCAAGTCGTCTTTTTAGTTTATAAACCCATTTGCATGATATGGGTTTTACATCCTTAAGCTTTTCTACTAAGTCCCAAGTCTGATTTTGCTTTAGGGCGAAAATTTCCTCCTCTATTGCCTTTCTCCATTCATTGCTCTTCGAAGGTAGTAGGTTCATTGACATTCTCGACCTCAGCAAGTGCAGCATTTATATATTTAGGATTTGGAAATTTTTTTCGCGTAGACCTTCTCAGTTGAAGTTGCTCGACTTCATGGGATTCTTCTTGAAACTCCTCGGGGATTTCATGAACTCCAGTTTGCCATGGACTCTTTTGCTTTCCTTTTGGGGATGTCTCTTCTGCAGTCGACTCAAGTTCTGCACGTCCTTCTTCTTCGAGTTTATGGTGCAATTTTTGCTCCAGTTCTCTTGAATCTGGTAGTGTGGCTTCATGGGACCACCATGATGATGCTTCATCAAATACCACATTTCTGGACATATGTGTTTTGTTTGTTGTTGGATCACAACATCTCCATCCTTTTCTTTGCTCATTGTAGCCGACAAAGATGCACCTAATTGCTTTCTTATCAAACTTACTACGGAGATGGTCTGGCACGAACACATAGCATACGCATCCAAATACTTTGAAGTGACTTACATTGGATAGCATCTTTTTCAGCTTCTCGAACGGCGAGATAAATCCTAATCTTGCTTACGGCAGCCGATTGGTGATATGAGCAACGGTCTTCATGCATTCTGCCCAAAACCTTGCTGGTACATTCATACTGTGGAGCATACTTCTGCATATCTCTGCCAGATGTCTATTCTTCCGTTCTGCTACTCCATTCTGCTGTGGTGTGTTTGGACACGTCAATTGCCGCCTTATCTTATGCTCTTTGAGGTAATTGTTGAACTCGTGTGACGTGTACTCTCCCCCATTATCAGTACGAAGACATCTGATTTTCTTTCCAATATCATCCTCCACCGTATGTTGGAACTCCTTAAACTTTTCAAATACTTCAGACTTCTCCTTCAAGAAATATACCCACACATACCTGGAGAAGTCATCGATGAATGTTACCATATATCGGTAACCGCTGATGGAAGGCTGCTTAATTGGACCAAGTACGTCTGAGTGTACCAGCTCTAATGGCTCCTTGGCTTGATATTTGGATTCTTAATAGGGCAGTTGATGTGCTTTCCCATACTGGCATCCAGCACAAACAGTGTCTCCTCTGATCTCGAGTTTGGGGAGACCTTTTAACTTAGACTGCTGCATCATGATCTTCAATTTACTATATCACGTGCCCAAGACGTGCATGCCATAGGTCAGCAGTCTCATTACTCCGAGTCTTGTTTACGTAGGCTATTTCTGCTGGCATCACGTAGATAGACTCTACTCTTTTACCTTGCATCATTGGTGGACTGGTAACTTTTAGGTTTCGGTATATCTTCACATCGTCCGGACCGAACACGACGTAGTTGCCCGAAGATGTTAGTTGCGATACAGACAAAAGATTCTTCTTCATACCTGGAACGTGGTAGACATTCTGAAGTTGTATTTGTCTTGAGCAAGAACGAGGCACGAACAATGTCTTGCCAATGTGAGTTATATGCATTCTTGAATTATTTGCAGTCACCACTACTCGTCCGCCTTTATATTCACTTATGTCCGACAACTTCTTCTCGTCACCGGTCATATGATTGGAGCACCTAGAATCAACAATCCAATCATGTTCATAATCGACTAACTTTTCACTTACAGTTGCAAGTGCTAATTCTGTTGTTGTCTTGACAGAGTGCTTGGCGCATGAGTCTTCTTGTATCATGCTTTCATCAACCGCGTAAGAGGTCTCCAAATCCAAAACTTCTTCCTCGTATTCCTTATTTTGGATATGGGTGGCTACATTACCTTCAGCTTTCTTGTACCAGCAATCTCGAGCGTAGTGTCCCTTCTTTCCACAGGTGTAGCACTAGCCATCTTGTCGATTGTTAGCACCTTGGTTTGCACGCTTGTCGGGTCGTTGGCTTCGTTCTCCCCCTGGTTGAGAGCTTCTCTCTTCACCATGTCTTTGGTAACCTTGCCTGTTGAATGGTTTACTGCCTCTTCTACCTCGAGCGTTATATTTTTGCCCTTTATTAAAGAGCGCACTTTCTTCACCCTTTATATTAAGACTTGATAATGGCTTCTCCAAGTCTTCTTCGTTGGCCAATAAATTTTCCAACTCTGATAAAGTTAGTTCGGTGGCCCATCCACGTGTGGCTGTGATGATCCCTTTATATTCCGGCTTTAGGCCATGAATGATAATTCTCTTCATTCTTGCTTCCTTGATAGCATTTTCAGGATCCAACTTCGATATCTCGTCACAGAAAGATTTAACCTTTGTGAAATATTAGTTGATGGACATATCCCGTTGCTAAATCGACAAAAGCTCATTTTCAAACCTTTGTAATCTCGCATAATTTTTCTTTGTAAATATTGTTGCCAACATGTCCCAAGCTTCTTTGGGAGTTTTGGTGTTCTTGATTCGCTGCAAGAACTCATCATCCACCGAGACCGTGAGAGCATACATAGCCTTTCCAGCCTTGACATTCCAGCTTTTTGCTGCTTCAACATCTTTTGGTGCCTCAGCATCTGAGCCACCAACGATTTCCCATAGCTCCTGACCAATGAAATAATATTTCATCCTTGTACTCCACGAACCATAGTTGCTAGCATTGAGGGAACTTGCAAAATCCGCCATAGACTCAAGCTAGTGAGTTGGACCTTTTCTTGAATTACGGCCGCTCTTGATCGACCCGCTCTGATACCAATTGTTGAACACAATCGGTTGCTCACAACTTGAGAGTTTTATTATTGAAAACTCAAGAACAACTTTGATCTTACAAATATTTTTCTCACAATTTTTTTTTCTTACTCACACTTAGCAACTTATTTGTTGCTACACTCTTATTTTTTGCTCTCACTCTCCTATTTTTCTCACTTTATTTTCTTTGTTTTTGCTTGGATGGTTTGGCAAATGAATTGCCTCCTATTTATACTAGTTTTTTAGGGACTAACTAGCAAATAAAATTTATTATACAAGTCCCTCTATATTTATAAATTAGCCCCTAACCTAAAATTTTCTTCCAACTACCTAGTTCTAGAATTTATCTAGATAAATCTTCTCTAGATTTTTCTCCTAGATTTTTTATCCTTACATTATCTAGAAGACTTCTAGAATTCTCTCCCAAAAAATCTTCAAATAAAGTTGATAATGCTTAAATAATTTAACAGTTTAGTGATCCAATATATAGTACCATTCAAAAATACCCCTTTCCTAAAATAATACTCCGTCTGACCCGAACTCCTTGACCCGTTTCCTTCCAATTATTATCTTCAGTAGAAAATGTCAAAACCCTCAAAAACCGTAATCATTCTCTAACAATGCAAATTATCTTGTAATTATTGGACCTTTTCGGATCAAAAACCAAATTCATCGACACAATTTCTTCTTCATCATTAAAATCAGGCAGTGGAATACTAGCGTGTCGATTTGTACAAGGGTTATAAACACAATATAACACGTCATCATTATCAAGTTGAAGAAGCTTAAGGCACAACAAACCGTTACAACAGTGTAACGGTTCAACTGAATGGAAGCTGTTAATGAAAGTGCGGATATTAGAAGGGACATTCTTCTTAGTTCTTTCGGAGAAATTAAGGAGGTGATCTAAGTGGTAACTTTTGTCGGACTTACGGAACAAAAATTAACAGCGGCGCTCCGACGAGAATGGAGTTGCCGGAAATAAGGGTCGGAGATTAAGGAACGCCAGCGATGAGAGACGCAACTGAAACGGAGAACAGAACTGGCTGGTAATCGTAAGAGAATTTCCTTTGAGAGATCATCGCTGCCGGCGATATTTTCCGGACAAAAAGATGATTTTGAGTCATCTGCTGGAAGTTTTCAGTCTTATTATGGGCTTTAGCAGAAGAGAGGAAAGTACCAGGAGTGAAAGTGGAGAGGAGTTTAAATGAACTAGAAATGCAGTGATCTCTGCTTTCCTGACTATTGCCAATGGTATGGTGGACCAAGGATGTGTATAAATTGCAGCTTTTTCTTGATGTAGCTAATATCATATTTAATTACTTTTTATTTGACATCAATAACGAAGAAAGAGTGCTGTGGGATTCATTGCATCGTCGGGCTTCTTTCAGGATCTTATAGAGTGCTTGATATTGTAGATGGTGGGAGGAATATATGTTTGTCATGGTAATGTACAAGTATTATGTAGGTGAGTTAATGTCAAAGCTTTGGCAGGATATACTTCATTTTCTATGTTAGCTAAATTTAGTTAGCTACTGAAATATAAAAGTAATTGTGAAAGCAAAAAAAAAAAAAAAAAAAAAGAAAAAACTAGAAATGTTCGTTCGTTTTGTGAGACTGACACGTGGGCTTAGTTTTGTGAGAAGCGTCCGATTGTACGCTAAACGCGTAACGCCCAACGCTCGAGCTTGCCCAACAGTTATTACTCAAATTATGTATTAATTTTCCTAATTAGCAGTATTGACCTCAAAAATTATTTAACAAATGAAGGATTAAAGGTTTATTCATTTATATGATTACGAAGATTGAGAGTAACTCAAATAACGAATCATAATATTGCATGTGTACGAATTTATAACACCACGAGGGTGAATATAATTTGAACATTCCTTTAAATAGATAGCCAAATTTATGTTTTCACTTGCTATTGGCTTTTATGTCTTAGTTCTATGTCTTTCAAAATTATTACATCTAACATTCGTTATACTTTTACCGTTATACTATCTGGCCAAATTTACCCGTACCATCAGTAAACTTTTAAAAATTACCTCTCAGTCCGTCAGATGACCTAGAATCTCCCAAATAATTTTAATTAAGTCACTTATTCTTCCTCTTGATACACTATTTTTGAAATAGTTGGCATTTACCTGCTTTCTTAATTGGAAAAAAAAATGAGAGAAAGAAATATTAAAATAATACAACAGTTAGTAAACAAATTATAATAAATTGAAGAATCTAAATTAGGTACCTTGTCTAAATTTCAAAATCATTTACGATTCCCCAACTTGTATTAGTTCTTTGCACCAAAGGCATGGAGACTTTGCAAATAATAGTGATAGAAGTTGAAGTTACATAAAGACTTTACATTGTCGAATTCAACTTTGCTTTATCAAATAACTACGCATTGTGCACTCTTAAGTTAGCCGATCGAATTCTATACTACCAGACAATAACAAAATATATTCGAATATATATGTACGTACATGATGAACAGTTGCATACCCCCTGAATTCTACGGTGTGTATATGATTGAAAAATGAATAAAATTTTAAACCAATTCCAAACTCACGCACAGGAAAAGAAGTGAGTGCAATTGTAATTAAAAATATCCATGAATAATTTGTATAGTCTAGTACCTTTAACATTCACATCAATAGTAATTTCAGAAAATAGTGGAGCGAGAAGAACAACAAGTGATTTAAATAAAAAAAAATTGGGAGATTTTGAATTACCTAACAGATCAAGGGGTCATTTTTAAAGGTTTGTTGATGGTAGGGGTAAATTTGATCGGATAGTGTACCGGTAGGGGTAAATTAGATCGGATATTAGAACAAAGGTTAAATATAGACAATATCTGAAAGTAGAGAGGCGTATTTAGCCATTTTCCCTATTTTAATTTATAGTACTGGCGAAGTTTTTAAGAAGGTAAAATATTTAGTTTAATAATATTTATTAAGAGATTGTGATTTTCTTATTATTTGGAAGTTAATACGTTATAGTTGTGTATTTCATCGTAACATTAACATTATTGATAATTTATGCTATTAAAAATTCTATGAGTAATTATTTATAATATTCTTAAATTTTTAATGTGTTTTTATATTTTTATATTATTATGTTATTTTATTAATTTATAAATTAAAAATTTTAAAAATTAATGGGGATTACGCCCCATACGTCAGGGCTTACGCCTCGCCTCATAATTAGTAAAATGCCCGCTTCACACCCCGCCTTTTAAATACTATTCATAACAGTACCAACTACCGTGATTGAGCCACGGAAATGAAATTTTCTAGTCTAACAATTTCGAAAATATTACAACAATTTTGCGCATTCTTTTTTCCAATGAATAATTAGCAGATTCCCTCTTTTCCACAAAATTAATTTTATCACATTAAAGTGTTGAACTATGTGCGAATTGCTTAGGAATAAAGATGACAAGAAGGTGAAATTATTGGCATTGAGTTTTCTTGGTTAACAAGGGAGCTGCAGCCGCTGTCCTTTGAGTGCCCACAAGGTAAATTCGTCTCTTGTGTAATAGCCCGTAAATAACACAGGAGGATAAATCATGTTAGGCAAGTTCCGTATGACGGGCTCGATAAAAAAAATATGTAAGTGATTTCGAACTCTAGATCTCCCATTTAAAAAGTCCATTGCTCAACCAACTCGACTACTCCGAAGTATTTATTGGCATTGAGTTATGACAGATCACTTGTCATGTTAGGATTTTGCCACTCTGTCAATTTCATGTCAAAATAAGAAAATTAATTTACCGTGTAAGGAACATAGCATTTAAGCCCTCAAACCATATCTTCCTTTGCATAGCATTTACCAAAGCACTACATAACCTAAAGTTTGAAAATGTTACCTTGTACACTTATTTCAATATGGGAATTGGCATCCAATTACTCATAATTATTCACTGTTCCAGTAAATGTGAAGCAAATACTACCAGTACGTGAATCCCAACTCCTAATATTCCTAGCAAATTTTCCGACTACGAACGAGAAAAGGAATTGGTGCTTTCAGTTTCGCCACTTCAACTTAAAAGGGGTTATGTGGTAGCGACAAAAGTGGAATTACGTTATAGTTGATGGTAGACTGAGACTGAGAAAAAACGGACATTACAACATATGCACCAGCTTCAACTACTATTCATCTTCTCAATCATATCTTATCATGTTCGTTGGCTCGCTCAAAACGTACTTCGGTAGTTCATATTTCGTACCTGCAACAAAATTCCTATTAGCACTTTTGATGAAACTCCTTTGCGTGATCAAATAACCAGAAAATAACAAAAAACATTATGTTTGCGACAAGTCTAAAAATAGTCCTTAAAATATACATATGAGCAATTTTGATCTATGTTATGTTTAAAACACATTACAATAATTATATTTAATTGATTTGACTCGTGAGAAGCACGTCAGCCATTCAAAGTAAAGAAACCATCCAGACGGGCTTCTCCCGATTCAATTAACCAATTCTCTAATTTTTATTTTTGGGCCCAAAGATACTTCCAATATGGTATGATATTTTTCGTTTTGGGTTAAGTCTGCACATTTTTCCCTATATGGCCTGCATTCAACTCTTTATAAATAATTTTTTTTTTCTTTTCTACTTTTCACGTGAGACTTTTTTTGCATACACCCAACAATCTTTAGGCAAAGGCACTAAGCTACGCCGTCACTCTGCCATCTTCATGCTCGTCCAACCAAACTGTTGGCTCTGATACCAGTTGTTGGACTAAAATGGCCCAAAGATACTCTTAACATGGTGTGATATTCTCTACTTTGGTCCAAAGCCCCACGGTTTTTCCCAAAAGACCTCACACCATTAGGAACATCCTAACTCCTTATAAATAGTTTCCTTTTCTTTTCTACTTTCTATGGAACTTTGTTCATACACATCAACATTTTTGCTGCTAGTATGATTTTTCTTAAGATGCAAATAGGGAGAAATGATCGAGAGACATTCATCCTGATTGTTTCTTCAATTTAACCGGTTCATCATGCTTCTGTAATTTGATAAATATGAAGAATTAAAACTGCTCTAAATATATTTTAAAGAACTATTTTAACCCAAATGCCAAAACATAAGGTTCTTAATCATTTTCTAGATCTCATTCAAAATTTGCTGACTGGGCTAAATTATGAATGTAAGAAGTTGCATCGTGACACATGTAATAAGTATACCTATTTCATCATAGCAGACGGTCATGTCAGTGTTCTGGACAATGATTCCAGCACTGTCCACAATTGCTTGAGCTAGGTCCAGATCAGCTTCTGCCGCAGCACGAAGCGCATCCCAGATTTCTGTTACAGAGTGACATAACCATTAAGTATGTCTGAATGGCTGAACCTAAGGGCTATTTGATTTTGATCTGGTTTCAAGATTTATGAACAATAGAGACTCCTAAATATCCATTTGAAAAAGTAGATGAATAGATAGGGCGAAGCCAGCTGAAGGAAGGTCGCGTTAGCGCCCTTATTTCACTAAAGCAAGAAGGGAAAAGAAAGTTGACTTTGATAAAGAAACTTATATTTACAAAGAGTGAATTAACAAGAACCGTAACTCCTCTGTCACATCTGGGCGAATGACTAACCAAACCGCTTCAATTGAATCCGAATGACTCAGTTGTGCATATCATGTTCCTTAGTGTTATATTGGACAATTAACAACAAAAAAAAAGAGGGAAAATTGAGAAATGACTAACCAAACAGCTTCGGTACACTTAAAGATGCAGTCATATAAACTAACTCCGGAAAGCATAGAATAAAATGATATAAGAGTATATGCAGTGATTTTTCTGGTTGTTGAATGTTGGAATGCAAATTATCTCAACCCCCTCCCTCAAAATAAAGAGCTTTTAGTTATATTATTGACTATATTAAGTAATAAATAAAAGTGCTCTCTCTAGCAGCTTAATTTTTTAAATGAGATGGTCATGCAATTCAACACGACAAAGATCTTATTTCAATTCGAACTGCCACCTAATATTAAAAAGAATTTTCACATGCTTAATTAGTGAATTAGAATCAGATTGGCACATGAGAGATATGTTAAAGAATACAAATTAATTAAGTAAATAAAAATGCGATCTCTCTAGGTTTAAACTTTTAAATAAGATGGTCACAGAATTTAACACATACTAACAACTGAATACAACACAGGCTCGAGATCGAGCGGCCATTCGAACCTACTCAATTGGGGAGGGGTATGAGTCATTCCATCGTTCTTGATTATTTCAAATGGTTATTGTAGATGAGAGTGGAGCATTTAGTAGATCGTTTAAAATTCAAAATGCAATCTGCAAATAAGTAGGCTGAATTTGAACAGTTGTGAGATCAGAGTATACCTTTCTTGCCACCATAGTGAGGAGCAGTGTCCCAAAACTCTTCCCTTAGCTGCATCAACTGACTTCTTGTTATTGGCTGTGGATGCTTCCATGGTTTTGGCTTTCTTATTATCTTTTTCACAATTCCTGGTATATGCATTTCTACATTAGTACTTTTAAATAATCATTCAATTTAACTGTAATTGTATGTATCAATAATTAAACACAATTAATCATCCATCTATTCTAATCCAAAACTAATTAAGGAGAATTAACAGAGGATATTAAATCTAGAAAGGACTGACTGTTTGGCTTGGCGTGAGACGATCCGCTACAACCCATGTTTCTTTTAGCATACAAATTCCGTAGAGTTAGACACATAAACCATAGTGGTGTACAAGTTCTCGAAAATTGTAAAGAGTTACAATTTTCAAAAAACTGCAATGAGATGTAAGAAAATAGCAATAAGGAGTGATGTAGGGGAATGTCACGAGGTTGAAATACCATACTACGACTATGGATAATATTAAAGAGGAAAGTTCAGTTGGTAGTTGGGCTCTGAGTTGCTTTCTCGTGAGTACGCGGATTTATGCCACTAGACTAATTGAACAATGGCCAAATTTACACCATGGAAAAAATGAGAAAACTGAACATAAAAAAGTCACTTGTATGTCTGATTAAAAAAGAAGAACAACTTACACGCATATATATTTACACCAAACTAATGAATGCAAGACATATGTCTTTCATACACACATTTACCAGTTAATCACGGTAAAGTGATATGCATTTTCACTTTAGTTTTTAAATATTAAGATTAAATTATTTGATTTAATGTAAAATACCAGATTTAGTTTCACCATTAGAAATTTATCTAAGAAATAGTTATCCACATGGTTGCCAGAAGCTTTACTTTTAGATGTGTAGCAGGAGGAACTTAATGTACGACTGCATAGAAATATTTTCTTTTTTCTTTTTTCTTTTTTTTTTCCTGGATAGAAATTATGTGTTACATCCATTTGGTGCATTCTTTTTAGAATAAAATAAAAATAGGTACACGATAGATATACTAGTAAATGTACACACCACCTCCCCTTATTCGCTAACTTCCTAAGTAGCACAATTTGTTTTAGTGATTCACAAATAGACCTGTCATCCATCATTGCGGAAGTGAAAAAAATATCATACTGGACGCGGACAGGTAGAAGAACTTTCCTTTATTTACAAGTGACTATCACGTTAAAACTGTCATTGGTTTTAATTTTTAGTTCGGTCAAAGTTTCAACAAACTCTCACTTTTTGCATTACCAATATCAATAACAAGGTCTAATTCGGCAATAGAACAATAGAAGAGTTCTGTTCCAATGCCAATTTTACTTCTGACTGCACTGATATTAGAGTTTAACTTTTCTTTATACATAGATAGCGTAGAAGAATCACGCCACATAAGATAAAATCATAACAGACATGACGTTTTGGGTTACTAACTCGAAAAATAAGTCATACCTGCTACAACAAGTTAAGATAAACGGAAAATGTAACTGGTGTGTGCGTATGTCTGCATGTATTAGTGACAAACAACACCCCGCCTAATCAACAATACAAAACTTTCTTGCGAAATTCATAAAATGATAGCCAAGTATTAATCAAGTACTAATAAATGAGTTCATACAGTATACGCAGTCAATATTCATCTAATACACTTTCTTGTGAGTCGTTCTCTCACCTGCTGGCTTCATTAAGGGACGGGGATGAGGGTTCTCCACAAGTTAGCACCAAGCTGTGAAGTTATTTCGTTGAGCATTTGATCATCTAAAATATCACGGCTGTCATTTTTCAACATCAGAATTCACATGAACGTCTCATCCTTTTCCTATTACTTTCACTCACCGGCAATACGTACACCACTAATTTAAGATTTTTCCTTTCTCTTCTCTTTCTCCATAAGAGTAAGAGAAAATCTGTGACTGGGACCGATGCATCCTTAACATTTTACACATGAAAAGTGAAGGCCCGCTTTGTACTACAAAACACAGATAACTCGACTTGCTTCCTTTAGTATTAGAGTTACAACTTGCATGACAAAATAGGTACATCTTTTAAACCACGTCCCTCGCTTATAAAACTAAATCCTTAGTGGCCTATTCATGAATAACGCGGGAAAGAGTCTCCATACTTGCTCCTCATGTTGTAATGAGCATATTTTGGATCCTCATAGTTTACTGGTTTCATTTCAGCAGGTTTTGTCTCGACTCCTGCCTCTAAACCTTTGTCTTGTCGTCGATGTTTGGTTCTTTCTTTCTGGCTTTTAGACCTCACGTGTCCGTATGGAGGAACTTCACCTGAGGTCCCGTAGTATTCTGCATACTCATGTCGTCTGGAAGACCTGTGCTTGGTTGACAAGGTAGGGTCTTTAAAACTACTAGACCTAAGCTTGCTGGGCTTTCCCTCGGGAAATTTATCACCGACAGTTGGGACCTGTCTGCTCTCAGAAGCAGGCACTGGTGCCCTCTGCTTTTGGACTAACGGGGGCTCAACTTCATCTTCAGGCATGATGAGTGAATCTTTCAATGGAGTTAGTCCAGGTCTATTAAAGCTCTTGTGTCTAACGTGCAGTGGAACGACATAGCCAAAAAGGGAACCCAGAGCCTCTACTGCAAGCTTGGACAAATCCCAGACGAGCTGCCCGAATGATGGCCATCCTGCTTCCTGTTCTTCTTTACCAATTTCAACAACAGGAGTGGGCTTCTCCTTGATTAAAGAAGGTTCCTGTTGCTCCACTTCCGCCTGTACTTGCTGCAATATACACAATTAGGAAACAGCTTGATTAAACAAGCATATCGTTTCATATAAAGTACGAAAAATATTTACAATATGTTTTTGAGGCCATGTCAATCTTGTATGCAATTGCTGAAGGATAAACAATTAAATGTATGTCCTATCAGAGTCTTGGAAGAAATGTTGGCAGGAGTAAATTTTAGTCTTTATGCCAAGACGTAGTTATAGGTTGAAATGACGTAATACCTAGGCAATCACAGATAGTCCTAGAAAACACAGCCCCTATTTAATTTAAAACTCCACGGACATTTAACATGATCTTGAAAGGCATTCGGATGTCTCATTGGAAAGCCAGGAATATGAAAATCAACCTATGTTGCTCAGATACTCCAAAATACCGCCACACCCGTGTCAAATCCTCAAAAAATGCATTTGGAGGATCAGACACACACATGGCTGCATTTTTTGGAGGATCCGAGCAACACAGAAATTAACAACAACTGGACTAAGAGATCGACGCTTGAAAAATAATCACACAACTGTAATGCAAGAAAGAAGACCATGGATCAGAATCACCTACCGTCTTGGAGCCAAATCCCTGCTGGAGCATGCACGCGGCATACCCTATTAAAATAGCACCAATAACCATGACAATATCTGCCACAAGTATAAGATGAAGTTAGACAGAACTTAATGGAACCATCTTAATGCAATTCAATATATTACCAGGCTGAGCAACCAGTGGTAAAAATCTAAAATTATACTAACAGGAAAACTTAATATAGTTAATATTCTGTAAATCCATCCATTAATTGGTCGGTACTGATATGAGTAGTGTGAGTCCAGTTGGTATTTTTCTTTTCTCTTAATGCCGTTTTCACATCTTCTTAACCTGAGAGTGGGTAGTAGAAAGTGTTACTAATATTTTTTTTTGCTTGGATCAAGCGAGACATTCTTATAGAGCAGGGGAAACCAAGGTGGCAAGTCCCTTTCCTTTTCCTCTCTCCTTCCCGCTCTTCAACTTTTTCTTATTGAGCCCAAAAGTCAGTCTTTCAGCAGAGAGTTTTTATATTTTGGGAGGATACATTTGGGTGGGTTTTGTTTAACATTGCAATACTACCTTGACCTATCACATGTTTAAAAACTAAGGAGCTTGTGAGTAAACTAAGTATCTTACACAGACTAACATACTAATGGATATAATTCTAATGCTGGTATGCTCATAGGGACATCCATGAAGGAGAACAAGCGCAAAACTGGAGACAACTAAGTTCTAAACTAATATTAGTTAACGGATGAAGGCCAGCAGCCGAGATGCACTCTCAATTCATCTATAAGACCCCATTTTAATGTCAGGCACATTCATATTTAAGATGCAGAATTAGTTATCACCAGAAAGTGCTCAATGTTCCCCTGAAATGAAAACGTGTAAGAATGTTGCTAGAGACTTATAACTCATCCCACCACGTGCTTTTTGGCACCATATAATTCTCCAACTCCAATGATTTTAGTCGAAAATATTCGGATTGAAGTAATATTTCAAGCCAATCAGGAACTTAAACCAAATGAAAGCGGCCAAATCTTGACACTTTCTTCAAGAAGAAAAACAATGCATCAACATTCATTTTCTCACACCAAGTGGACATATCAGATAGATATCAAAGATATTGAACAATTATATATACATATCATTTACTATTCATAGTATCACAAGATCAAAGAAGTCAACTATTCTAAAACGATTCAAACCTATGGTTGACACTGAGCTGTACATCAAAGAAGTCAACTATTCTAAAACGATTCAAACCTATGGTTGACACTGAGCTGTACTGATAGTCACAATCCTCCTGGCTGAGAGAAATTTGCCTAAGAGCAGCATTTCCTCGATCAACAACAACTAATGAACAAGTTGGCCGAACATATATAACATCAAAGTCGCTTGAGAATTGTGCATCCTCACTAGGCCCATCCCTGTATCCTGGAACATTAGACTTCCCTCCAGCAATTGTTGTCACACCTGAAAGTAAGAAGGAAGCTCAAGAGACCTTTACTGATACACAAGATATTTCAATCATTTTCCTTTTTTGCTTTGCGTACATAAGTAAAGCACAGCCAATCGCCTATGCAGTAGCTTCATCCTAGTTTATTTCTTGACACATAAAAGTAACCCAAACGAAAATTAATGAAGAATGATATAAATATATGTCAAAGAAGATCAAAATGAAGGTGAGATGTCATGAATAAATAAGCACCTGCTTCTCCAATCTTCCTAATAGCCAAATTAGCAGTATCAGCAACATAAATATTTCCTTTGTCATCCATGGTAACTCCTTTTGGATCTTTAAAACGAGCATCACTTGGCTTCCCGTCCACATGGCCAGTCTGACCTTGAAATGAACCAGCAACCAATCTTGCTCTACTATCTGCACAGTCATTGGATTGAATAAGCAAAAAAGAATATATATATCAAAAGGAACTGTAGTAATTTAACCAAAGGGCAAGAAGCTTACACTGAGATAACGGGGGAGTAATTCGAACAATTTTGCTATTAAGAGCATCAACAGCAAAGAGTTCACCATCATGTGAGACACGGATCTTATATGGAAAAACACCAAGTTCATTTCCTTCTACAACAGTTTCAACTAAGTAGCCATCTTCGAATTCAAGAACATTCCCATCTGTAACAACACAAAAGACAAAGAAAAATTAAACATCTCCTCCTACTATTACACAATAACATGAACCCACAAATAAACTAATTAAGCGAATGTGCAATATAAATGCTAGTATTTAATAATGGGGTTTACCTGATTGGGGAGTTTTAGAGGTAGACCTAGACCATTTGAGTAGAGAATTCAAGTGCTTTATCAACGGCCCTAAGTTGCAAAAATTCACAAAAATAATAGAACCATACCCATAACATAAACAAATTAGCCCAAGTCCAGCATCAAACGAAAAAAAAAAGGAAATTAAATAAATTATAATAGTCAGAACATGGGTCTTACCAGCAGGGGCAGCAGCATGTACCTGAAATTGAAAATAAGCAATAAAAAGAGCTATTAAAGTGAAAAATAAAAGGGAATTTCTCATGGCTCTTAAAATTCCCAAAGAGGACAAAGATCAGAGCAAAACGATGAAAGTTCTTTTTTCTTTGGTTAAATTTATTTATGGATCTCTAAAAGTGCACAAGAAAAGTACAGCTGCATGTTGTATGTTACAGCAGAATCACATTGATTTTGCCAAGCATAAAAGCTTAAGCTGAGCTCACAGTACTGTTTGTTCAGTTGTATTGGTAAGTGCAGTACTTTGAAGCTTTGAACAGTTTTGGGAAAATATAGCGAGTGAGGTAGACAGCTTTTTCTATTTACTTTTTGTTTTTACTTTAATTAGGTTTAGTGGCTTTAAATGTTCAGTTTTTTTAGAGAAAATGCATTTATCGAGGATTGACGGGTAAAAATTGGTACGTGTAAAGTTCATTTTTCACTTAAAAAAAGTTCTTTTGCTTATGAAATGGAATAATATTTGGACTCTTTATGCTAATTGCACTGCTAGAGGTCGTCGTTTCACGCGCCTGACTTTATTGTTGATGGGGCCCAATATCAATATGGACCTCTAAACTACGGGCCTTCTAGGGAGATTTGTACAAATATGATCATTTCAGGATCCGATGTTTGCATGAAAGATCACTTTTATCTCACGGTCAAAATTATTTATATTCGATAGCCGTATAAGTATATATAATTTATATATATACAAATATATATTTTTTGATATTATTTCAAGAGCGGCTATACAGTGTCATTTTTTCATGTTTGTAACTATTTAATTTTACAAGAATAAGTTGGCGAGGCATAACTTGCTCAAAGTTACGTCGGGAAGAAGAGAGCTTCGTCCAGACATAAATTTGAAAAATCTAGTTCACATTTTTGCCTGCAAAACATTTAAAATCAGAGACAAAATCTAAAGCTGTCCTCCACTGGGCCACTCCGTTCTCTAGCTTAGGACCAATTTGAGATCTATTTTATGGCTTTAAGCTCGGAATTCAGGCCACTCCGCTCAAAATGAAATTGGGTTTGACTTATATTTGGGCTGATTTTTCTGATCTTACTACTATCTTGATTGAAACAGCAATCAGCCAATCACCATAAATAGTGAAGTTGATACACTGACAAGAATTTGTAGCGTGCTTTCCAGATGTGTATAGGAATGGCAGGCGGAGCGGGCGATTGCGGCACGGTTGTTGTCTTAACCCGCAAAATTTAAACCCGTCCCCCCCGCCCCGTGTAACAGTTAAAACCACATACACTCGCCCCACTCCCACACCCACGTCCACTCGCCCCGCCCCGTCCCGCAGTCTCATTTTCTTAAAAGAAAAATTATTTCTTTTCTTCATCTATACCATTTTACTAAAAACACATTGGATGGTTTTTGAACCTTGGTTAACTAATTTAAAATACTCAACTTCATTTCTTATAATAGCGATTCGACTGGTTGCCCATCATTTCCTATTATTTCATTTTACAAATATGTTTTATTGGAATGATAGATAAAGAATTTTGTTGAACATTAAGCTTTAATTCTGCACCAGTATTATTATTTGCTATAGATAAATCTTATATACTGAATTTCATTGATTTTCATTCAGGATTGGTAGTTCAGAGTCTATGATTTCTCACAGATTGGTAGTTAGCTAATTTTTTGCTGTTCGTCTTGCCAATAAAATCATACTTATTTAAATCTTTCAATTCTGCCTGAAGACTCTATTCAATATAGGACACTGTTACGCACGTTACTGATACCATCTTCTATTACCTTTAACCCTTCTTGCACAATTAAATTTAAGATATATGCGGCACAACGCACATACAACACTCGACCCACCAACAACAAATTTCTTTTACAAAGTTTCTCATCTTGCAAGGTTTTCATCATAGCATTATTTGTACTAGAATTATCAACAGTCATTGTTGATATTCTTCTCTCAAGATTTCACTCTAACAAGCAATTGAGCATCGCACCACAGTATCCTTATATGTGGAGCGGGAATATAAATAAATCCCAGAATATGACTCTGGAGCCTCCATGAATAATCAATAAAATGTGTCGTAATAGCATAAATCCTTTTTTGGTATTGTCTGAGGTCCACATATTAGTTGTTATTGTAATTTTACTTGTGAGTTTTTCAACAACTTAGAAGTTTTTGATTTCAAATTCTCAAAAAACTTTAAAATATCATTCTTGATTGTGTTCCTAAACACCATTTTAAATAATGACCGGAGACTAATAACAAATTTCCTGAATCCAACATGATCGACAATGGACAAAGGGTACTGATATAAAATGATGGCATGAGCAAGTTCCCTACGTGAAATATTTTGATCAAAATAATGTTGTTTGCTACCATCGTCCCCCCC
>MCJB01049086.1:63774-85934 GCA_002018475.1 Nicotiana obtusifolia | reverse complement strand
CCCCCCCCCCTTTTGTCGACTTCATTTGGCTCAGGAGCAGGCGTCGGTTCCTGTAATTGCTATGCCGCATGTTCCTCCCCTTTGCTACTGGAAACCGAGATCGCGTTCATCTCCCTTGCTGTCGGTTGATCTCCTCTTATTTGTTTAATTCCCTCTGCGGTAGGGAATTTCAGAAATTGATGGTGTGTTAACGACACAACCTTCATCTCGTGTAGCCATGGTCTTCCAAGAATAATGTTGTAGCCCATGTCGCCGTCTACTACATCAAGCAAGGTCGTCTTCTTGACCTTTTCGGCATTCGTGGGCAACAGAATCTCCCCTAGGGTTTTCAGACTCGCTAAGTTGAACCCAGCGAGTAGCTTTGTGGCCTAAATGATGCTTCTGGTTAGCTTGGCTTTTTCCAGCACTCTCTATTGGATAATATTGGCTGAACTCCCTGGGTCCACCAAAACATGTTTAATTTTAAATTCCAAAACATTAAGAGAAATTACCAGGGCATCATTATGCAGTACTAGGAGTCCATCGGCGTCCTCTTCTGTGAAGGTGATAGTCTTTGGCAACTTCCCGGAGTCTTTTGCTATGAGTCACCGATACTTTTGTCTTTTTTGCGGCTGAAAAGGTTACACCATTAATCTCGTTCCCTCCGAAAATCATATTGATCATTAGCGAGGAGGATCTTCTCCCGTCTTCAAGGGTTCCGTGTTATCCCAGTTGTGACCGTAGTTGTTTTTAGCTCGGTCGCTTAAGAACTCTCTAAGATGGTCGTTTTTCGGCAATGTCACCACCTCCTCACGCAAATGTCGGCAGTCCCTAGTCCAGTGGCCGTTAGTCCCATGATACTCACACCATAGATTTGGATCCCTCTAACTAGGATCAGATCTCATCGGCCTGGGGAACCGTGCTTCCTTTGTGTTCCTCATAACCGATACCAGCTCCACCATGCTGACACTGAAATTGTACTCGAATAGCCTGGGGTAGGTGGAGTCCCCGAAACTTGACGTCTCTTACTCCTGCAATGATCTGTTATACCGGCCACGGTCGACTCTCTTATCGGTAGCGAACATGTACGCAGACTGGAAACCTCTATCGCATCTTCCGGCCTTTTCGTAGGGCAAAATATGCCCTCTAGAAGTCAGTCGATCTGCATCGAAATCATCCTTCAACTTTTCTTTATTGTACTCTCGATCCTGACCCTTGGTTGATGCCGGGAAACCGAGCTAGTCATCCTCTATTCTTATCTTCGATTTGTAGCGGTTTTGAACATTCGCCCATGTTGTTTCCTGGAACTCGAGAAGAATTTCTTTCAGTCCCTTAGTAAATGCCTCAACTGCCCATCCATCTGGCACGGCTGGTAGCAGCATCCTTTTCTTCTGAAATCTGGTCACGAACTCTCGCAGCAATTCGGAGTCTCCTTGCATAATTTTGAATATGTCGGTCTTTTAGGCCCGCACCTTCCTAGCCTCAGCATGGGCCTTGATAAAAGAATTCACGAGCATCTCAAAAGAATCTATTGAGTGCTCGGATAAAATTGAATACCATGTCAGGGCCCCCTTCGTAAGGGTCTCCCCAAACTTCTTCAGCAAGACTGACTCAATCTCCTGCGGAGCTAAGTCGTTTCCTTTCACTGCCGTTGTGTAGGTGGTGATGTGCTCCTGGGGATCCGAAGTCCCATCATATTTTGGCACGTCTGGTATTTTGAACTACTTCGGGATTAGCTTCGGTGCCGTGCTCGGTTTGAACAGCAACTAGTTGTATTTCTCCTTTCAACACTAGCGGTGCACTCGTATTTGGTCCATTCAAGATTTTATTTGCCTCATTAACTGCATGAGTTCGATTTTAGAGGGATCATTCCCTTTATTGTTACCAAATCTGCTGTCGTTCCCCCCGGCCCCGTCGAAGCCGACCCCACCCTTCGGGGTGATTTTATCAACTCTTTGTGTTGTTTGGTTTGCGGGAGCTCCGGGAGGAACTAGACCTCTTCCATTCACATTGTTGGAAGCACCCAACAGTGTTTGCCTCAACTATGTCATGACCTAATCTTGTCGCGAGAGATGGCCCATAATAGCCTTTTGTTGTTACCTCAAGATTCTCACTGTTTTCGCAACATGCTCATCTACAACATCATTAGGAATTTCCTCCTGAACATGTCGTGGATATTGCCCGCCATGGACTGGTGTGGCTACATCCTCCTCGTTGCGGGTATCACTGATCTAATCTTCGTGTCGAGCTGATTTCCTCTAGCCTCACCATTGCGTGTGATGTTGACATCGCTATCTGTCATTTTTTATGATTTTTTGCTAAAAGACAAAAAAATAAATAGGTTAGTAATAGATGCAAAGATAAGCTCAATTACGCAACTGTCTAGGCCCTACGGTGGGTGCCAAACTGTTTACCCGTAAAATGGTACAGTTGAATTTGTAACGTGGTTTATAGACAAGTGATGTCGTGCTACAATTCCATATATTTTGACGTTATTTACCCTACTTGATTGTTGTTTGGATGCTAATTTGTGTGACAATTGAGCTTAATAGAGTTTATTTCATGTGTAGGAATGCTTGGACATGAATTGGAGAAATGTTGCACGAAATGGCACCTCAGAGCTACAAAATGGAGCAATAAAAGAAGACGTGCAGGGCAATGAAAAGTCGTGGCCATAGACAGTGCAAGGCATTGTCCAGGGCAATGTCATTGCCGCCCCAGACAGTGCCTCACGCAGGAACATTAGCGCCCCTGGAGTGCCTTGCGCAGAACATTGGTGCCTCTGACAGTGCCTCGTGCCGACGATGCTATCCGAGCCAATTTTAATTCCTCACTATTTTTGGACGTGAAAACTTTGGCCCCAACCCTATAAATACCTCTTAAAGTTAGTTTTTGAGGGGTTAGACATCATTAGAGAGGCAAGAGGCTGCGGAACACTTTGGAAGCATGAAGCACTCGAGTTTTTCTCTCCGCTTTCCTTTAATTTGTAGTTTAATGCTTTTAGATATTACTATGGTTATTTATACAATTATGAGTAGCTAAACCCGTCATCTAGGGTTGATGGAACCAATTGTTGGATGAAGTCTTGATTGCATTTTGATATAATTGAGCCGATTTTACTCTTTAATTGTTCAACTATGTGTTTCTTGTGGTTAATTGAAGAGCCCTTGATTAATCGTGTCTAGTTATCTTGTGTTGCTTAAGAGAGAACACTTGTTTAGATTGTTGTTGAACAACGCCACTTTCTAGTAAGTTAAGAGATTAATTACTTGAACTTAAAAGCGAGATTAGAGATAACGAAGCTTTGGCGCGATATTTATGAGTTGTACGAATTGTCAGCTAGAGTAGTTAGAGAGAATACTTATAGTAAATTATCGTACCTGATCGAGAGATAATTGCGGTAAACAAAAAATCATCATCTTTAGAGACTGTTGCGGCGAGATTAAATAGCTAACGTGTCAGTACTTGATCTGACAATTGGGAAATCATAAACCCTAGATCTTTTTATCCTTGATTCGACCTCATTCTTGCTAGTTGATAGTTTTTATTGTCATTTTTTCTTAGCTAAGTAATTTTTATTAATTCACAAATCAAATCTTGAACTCTGAAAGTTGTCTAAGCTTATTATAAGTGATACTGAAAGGTTGTAGCAAATAGGTTAGTTCCCTGTGGGTTTCGACTCTGGACTCTTGAACCAGATTACTTTGCAGCGACCGCTTAGTCCTTTATATAAAGCATAGTTAGCGTGATCAAAGTTTGGTGCCGTTGCCGGCTAACGGTGTTATTCCCTACAACTTGAAAGAATTTCTAGGATTTTTAGTTTAGATTAATTTTTCGTGGTGCTAAAAATATTTCCATTGAAATTCTCACGTTTGAATTCTTCTGTGCCTCAGATGCATGCCTAGAAGCTCCTTGAGAACTGGTGAACTAGTTGAAGGTCTCTCAGATCCCGAGAAAGCATTCAGGACATTAAATCGATCTAACAAGAAGGGCAAACAGCTAAAATAGAACGAACAAATCGAAATTGAAATGGGTGAAGTTGAGAACGTCAACGGAAACAATAAAAAATATCAAGTTGACCCAAACATCGGAGTGGTAGCACCTCTTGTGCCGGAAGTTGCTCGATATGATTGGTTGCAACCAACTGCTGACAATCTGGCAACTGCAATTGAAATCCCTCCGATACAAGCAGAGACTTTTCAAATCTCAAACAACATGCTACACTTGCGGTAGAATAAAGGGTTGTTCTCCGGGTCGTACATCGAAGAACCACAGCAACATCTAAAGAATTTTCTATCAATTTTTATCACTCAAAGACAGCCGAATGTGACACCCAAAGCGATCAGATTGTTACTGTTTCCATTCTCAGTGACTGGGGAGGCTCAAACTTGGCTAAATTCGCTCCCGATAAACTCTATTGCTACTTGGGAAGAACTAGTCAAGCGGTTCTTAAACAAGTTCTATCCACCCAACAAGACTGCAAGGCAAATTGATGAGATATTGCAGTTCAGGCAGAAACCAACTGAAATTTTGCAAGAAACCTGGGAGAGGTTTAAGGGTATGTTGGTGAAGTGTCCACATCGTGGCATCTGGGATCAGATGCTAGGACAGAGATTCTATATGGGTTTGGCTGACAGTCTGAAGGCCAATGTAGATGCTTCAGCCGGGGGTGCATTCTTGAACAAATCATTCACAGAGTGCAAGATTCTTCTTGACAAGATGGCTCAAAATTCAGGTGGGATGACAAAATACAACACTCACTCCAATAGTGCATTATGTTGCTCTTGACCCAAACAATACAAATGTAGAAAACATAGCCACTCTCATGACCCAGACGAGCTTGTTGGCAAAGAAAATTGATGAGATGGGCACGAAACATGTTCATATTGTTGACTCCACAAATGGAGTCATATCCACTCCCTACATCAATCAGTTGTATGTTTGCTCGTGGAGTGGAGAAAATGATAATCAGGGCTTCAGAGAAGACATGAATTACGAAAATAATTTTAGGGGTCAAAGACAAGGTGGACAGCAATGGGGACCTCAAAATCAGCAGTACAGACCAACCCAGCAACAGTACAATACCAATCAGGCGAAAGGCTAAGATGTGCCCTATCAAAGGCAGCAGGGTTACAATCAGCAGCACCAATAACAGTTGGCTTCCCAACAACCTCATCAACATCAGGTGACTAGACATGGCGACAGTTATATGATCGAAATCAAGGGCATGCTGCAACAAATCATTGGGACAAATGGAAGGATGCAAGAAAAGTTAGCCCCGCATGACTCGGCTATTAAAGGCATTGAAACTCAGTTAGGCCAGTTGTCTATGGCTTTGAACAATTGCTCACAAGGAATGTTGCCCTGCAAACAGAAACATCAATCCAAAAGAGCAGAACTTGAATTAGTTACTAGCAATAATTCTCAAGAATGGAAGGTATTTGGACATAGAGCAAGCAGTTGCTCAATCTAATAGAGACGTCGTGCCACTTACTCCAGTGCCATTCGAGATTTATGAGTCGACGGAGCTCACAGAGGTTGTAATTGAACAAGCACAAGTTGACAAAGGCAAGGAGAAGGAAATTGAACAGTTCCCAGAACAGGTAGTGGAAAAGACTTCTAATCAGGAAAAGACACTGAGCAGTGGGCACAAGCTAATTCCAGCACCATTCCCTCAAAGGTTGGCAAAGCAAAACAAAGATGATCAATACAGAAAACTCATGCAAATGCTTAGACAGATTCAATTGAATATTCCATTGATGGATGCTTTGAGGGAAATGCTAGGTTGTGCTAAAATGATGAAGGATTTGATGTCTCGAAAGTTTGACTTCCAGGACATGTCTACTGTAACTCTGACTCAAGCTTGTAGTGCGGTAGTGATAAGACCTATGGCTCAAAAGTTGTCTGATCCCGGTAGTTTCACTATCCCATGCACAATTGAAGTTATGTTTTTGCTAAAGCATTGTGTGACTTGGGAGCCAGTCTTGATGCCCTTGGCAATCTACATAAAGTTAGGCATTGGCAGAGCTAGACCGACCTCAATGTTGCTGCAACTGGCTGATCGCACAATGAAAAAGCTAACAGGAATTCTGGATGTTGTGCTCGTCCAAGTGGGGAAGTTTGTATTTTCTACTAATTTCATTATTCTTGACTGCCAGATTGATGAAGAAATACCCATTATTTTGGGAAGGTCGTTCTTAGCCACTGGGAGAGCATTGATTAATTGTGAGACTGGAGAGTTGAAAATGAGATTGAATAATGAAGAAATAATATCAATGTTCAACAATCTATGAGGAGGACCAACGAATTTGCAAATTATTCGCTAGTGGAAGCAGTTGACGTGATACTACAAGGGCAGGATGAGACTCTTAATGTCAGAGACCCATTAGAAGCTTGTTTGATGAATTTGAAAGATGTGGATGGTGAAGAGTTGGCAGAGTAGGTTATGGCTCTCGAAGGTCAAGGGTTCTGGAAAAGGGAACCCCAGCTTGAGCCACTACACTTAGAAGAAAGAGAAAGACCACCTGCGAAGTCATAAATAGAGGAGCCACCACAGTTGGACCTGAAATTGCTTCTAGCTCACCTCAGGTATTCTTTCTTAGGTCCTAACTCTACTTTACCTATTATTATCTCATCTATTTTGTTAGTTGTGCAGGTAGAACAACTCCTACAGGTGTTACAAGAATGTAAAACTGCTATTGGTTGGACCAAGGCAGACATTAAGGGTATTAGTCCGGCCTTTTAAATGGATAAGATTCTCTTGGAAGAGGGGCAAAAACCTTCCAGGGAACATCAAAGAAGGCTGAACCCGAATATGAAGGAAGTGGTAAAGTGATTAAGTGGTTGGATGAGGGCATCCTCTTCCCGATTTCGGATAGCGTCTGGGTAAGCCCAGTCTGATGTATTCCGAAGAAGGGTGGCATGACTGTTGTGCAGAATGAAAATAATGAGTTGATCTCTACTCATACAGTCATGGGCTGGCGAATTTGCATGGATTACAGAAAACTGAACATTGCCACCCGAAAAGACCACTTTCCCCTGCCATTCATTGACCAAATGTTGGATAGATTGGCAGGGAAGTCTCACTTCTGCTTTCTGGATGAATATTCGGGGTACAATCAGATCATGATAGCCCCTGTGGATTGAGAGAAAACGTCATTCACTTGTCCGTATGGCATCTTTGCCTTTCGGAGAATGTTGTTTGGCCGAAGCAATGCACCGGCCACTTTCCAGAGGTGTATGTTAGCCATTTTCACTAATATGGTTAAAGATATTATGGAAATCTTTATGGATGATTTCTCACTGGTGGGAAATTCATTCGATAACTGTCTTCGCAATTTGAGAAGAGTGTTGAATAGGTGTGTGGAGACGACCCTGGTGCTGAACTGGGAGAAGTGCCACTTTAAGGCACCAGAAGGTATAGTTTTGGGGTATCGAGTGTCAAGTAAGAGTATTAAGGTCAACCATGCTAAGAGTTGATGTTATTGAGAAGTTTCCACCGCCCACTTTGGTCAAGGCAGTGAGAAGTTTCCTTGGGCTCCCTGGTTTCTACAGGCGATTTATAAAGGTTTTCTCTAAAATTGCTAATCCCTTATGTAAACTGCTTGAAAAGGATCACCCCTTTGTGTTTTTTGATGATTGTAGGTTAGCATTTGAGGAGCTGAAAGAGAGACTAATGAATGCACCAATCATTGTTCCACCCTACCGGGAGCCGCCATTTGAGCTCATGTGTGATATGAGTGACTATGCTATTAGAGCAGTTTTGGGGCAGCGAAAGGACAAAATGGTGCACCCAATTTACTGTGCAAGCAGAAGGCTAAGCAGTGCACAGCTCAATTATACTGTGACTGAGAAAGAGTTATTAGCTACAGTGTTTGCATTCGACAAATTAAGGTCTTATTTGATAGGTTCAAAAGTTATTGTTTATATTGACCATGCAGCACTTAGGTACTTGATAGCAAACAAGGAGTCAAAGCCACGCTTGATCCATTGGCAGACCACCTTTCAAAGTTGGAGGGAGCTGAAAAGAAAGTAGAGATTGAAGATATAACAGAGACATTCCCGGATGAATAATTACTAGTAGTGGCAATGGAGGAGACACCTTGGTATGCTAATATTGCTAACTATTTGGCAAGCGGTATTGTGCCTTATAAACTCTCTTCGATTCAAAAGAAAAATTTCTTTCGTGATTGTTAATCCTATTCAAGGATGCCCATGTCTGGGTGAAAAGTTGTGATGAGTGCAAAAGAACCGGTAACATATCTCGCTGTCATGAGATGCCGATGACTACAATTCAAGAGGTGGAAGTGTTTGAAGTGTGAGGGATTGATTTTATGGGACCATTTGTCAGCTCGTATGGTAACAAGTACATATTGGTAGCAGTTGATTATGTCTCCAATGTTGAGTTGTGGCTCTTCCAACAAATGATGCCAAGGGAGTGATAGGATTTCTAAAGAAAAATATTTTCACACGGTTTGGCACTCTGAGAGTTATAATCAGTGATAGTGGAACTCATTTCTATAATAGAGCATTCGCAAGGCTGTTAGAAAAGTATGAAGTTCTCCATAAGGTTACCACACCTTACCACCCACAAACGAGCGGGCAAGTGGAAGTATCCAAGAGGAAAATTAAAAGTGTCCTGACCAAGACAGTGAATGCGACTCGGACTGATTGGGCAAGGAAGCTGGATGATTTGTTAGGGGCTTATGGCACAGCATTTAAAACTCCAATTGGTATGTCCCCGTACAAGTTGATATTTGGAAAAACATGCCATCTTCCGGTGGAGCTTGAGCATAAAGCCTATTGGGCATTGCGACAGTTAAATTTGGATATGGAAACCGTGGGAATAAGTAGAGTTATAGAGTTACATGAACTCGAGGAGTTCCGATTCTAGGCATTCGAGAGTACAAGATTGTACAAGGAAAGGATGAAGATGATGCATGATAAGCACATTCTGGATAGGAGCTTCAAACTCGGAGATCTAGCGTTGTTATACAACTCGAGATTTCAGGTAAGCTAAAATCTAGATGGTGGGGACCATTTAGAGTCGTGCAAGTATTCCCAAGTGGAGCAGTAGAAATTGAGTCTGAAGCTGGGACAGACAGGTTTAAAGTGAATGGGCAAAGGTTGAAACACTACCTTGGAATGATTGAAGAAAAAGGGGAGAAGATGTGGTGTACTTGGAAGAGCCCCAATATGTGAGCAAAGTGTAATCCTGAAAGCCTGCGTCGTGCTGTGACGCTAAATCAAGCGCTTCCTGGGAGGCAACCCATGGTCGTGTTGTATTCGTCATGCCATGACGTTAACTAAGGCGCTTATTGGGAGGCAACCTAATTCGTACCATAGATTTCGTTTAGTTTTACTTTTTGTTTGATATTGAGGCGGACTAACAAGTGAGTTTTGTGTGGATTTATCGTGTTTTTATAAGTAGTGGAGCTACGTGGAAGGAAGATGTGCTCGGGTGTCCTAAACAAGCTAAAAGGTTGCAAAACGAATAAGAAAACATCGAGCCATCGCGAGGCGAAGTTCAAATGGTAAGCTTTGCACGCCTTGTGTTGCCTAGTGAGGCAGTGTCCAGACCCCGCCCCGTGCTAAATTTTCAAAATCCTCACACAATGAGGCAGTGTCTAGCGCGCCTGCCAACGTGCCACGCGACTTCCCTGCCACGTCTCACTGCGCCTCGCGGAGTCTAACTGCCGCTCCTCACCTCGCCTCGGCCCAAGGCCCAGGTAAGTCATAAATTTTTTTTATTTAACCCACCCCAACCCAATTAAAATAACACCAGCATTAAAACCCAATCCCCACGCCCCAGCATCTGAAACACAAAGAAAGAAAACCCCTCTGCATAACATCCCACCCCACTGTCCTGTTCTCAAAGAAGAGAAAAATCCAAGTTTCTCAACTTGCCATCCCACCCCACTGCCTCGCTTCTCTCTCAAGCAATACGTATGATTTTCTCTTTCTCACTCCTCTATTCTCTCTTTTTCTATGTAAATTCTAGTGTTGGGTAATATGCTCTACAAGGTACAACAATGGTGCGGTTGTGCTTAAAAAATTTTCCAACCCCAAATACTCCTTAGGATATATTATGACTATTGTAACGAGTGTTTCACACTCGATTCCCAATTCGATTTGGGAAGGTGGAGCAATCATTCACCCACAAAGAAACTCATACACGAATAATGCATACAAGGTGTTTGATAAAATGCCTCATTGGCGATTTTAGTCCCAATTGGAGCCCGAGTCTCTAGGATTTGTTGTTTTGTGTTAAAAGAGCATAATTGATATGACTAAGTGTGGAGTGACTCTACGGAGTGGGGGTGGATTGATAAAGTGTGTTTGCAATGACATATCGGCCATGTGTCGTGCCGAAATTTAGATGCTAATACGCTTACTTGACGAAGGCGAAGTCTAAGTAACCTATGGTTTAAAGTAATTATCATATCTTAGAGCTTTAAGTGTGGGGTCACTTTGACCTTATTTTTGTGATAGTTGTTGTTTCCTGGCATTGACAATTGGCATGGATTGACAGCTACATGCAATATGGTTCGTCCAACAGCTAGTTCTAAGGCGCCGGCTAAGGCTAAGGCACCACCAAAGGCAAAGGCTACCTCGCCAGGCCACCGCCAAAGAAAAGGAACAGAGTTGAGGCTACGTCGGGTAGTTACAGTGGTAAAGGAAAGCAAGTGGCTTCTGCTTCTATCGGGGCACAACCTCAAGAGAGAGCAACTCGTAAGTATGGCATCAAGCGTGTGCCCCCATCCGGGAGGGCATGGTACAGGAAGTGTCGCCCAAACTCATATCTCCCTAATTTTTCAGTTGATGAGCACAAATTGAAGTCTCGTTACCCTTAGATTTAGGAAAGAATACATGAACTAGGATTGGGTTTTATATTTAAAAATCCAGGAGAGGCAAACTTTAGCTTAGTGCGCGAGTTCTACGTCGGGTGGAACCTTGAGGATAAGGAGCATTTGGTGCCTATTCATGGGAGGCTTATTGATATTTCGGCTAGCACATTACGTAGATTTTTGGATGCTCCTGATGTCCCATGTAGTCCGTTGTGTGACTTTATTGACTGGCCTACTTACAAAGATATTAGGTACACACTGTGTGGTGTTAATTTAAATGCGGTGTAGACACGTGACAAGAGATACAACACCCATAGTTCTTTACCTAAAGTGAAGTTTACGAAAATTACTAAAGTGTGGTTGCGCTTAGTGAACACGAGATTACTTTCATGTGATCATGATTCTGCTGTTTTCCGAGAGAGAGCATGTCTAGTGTATTTCTTGATGAAAGGGTGGCCGGTGAATGTGGGCCAGTTGATACATAGCCAGATGGCACAATCTAGAAAGGGCATGCTTACTAGGATACTCTTTGTGAATCTACTTACACAATATTTGCGTGGAGAGAAAGTGGATGAGGAGCCCAAGTTTGACATGTTGATTCCAGCCATATCTAGAGCTACCAACATTGCTGTTATCTGTGGGCCAGATGAGGAGGATGGTACGACATTGACTACAACGGAGCGTCAGGCTCTCGATGAGAGCGCCATGGCTCATTTGTATGGGATGATGAATTTGCAATTGAGGATTGGGGGTAGGCCTGCTACTTCAGAGGAGAGGACTCAGTTAACTGACGGTTCCCATTCACCATACCTGTACAGCGATTGGTTGGTTTAGCTGTGGGTCATGGGGTGCCACCAGAGGAAGATATCAACACTACAGAGCATTCGGTACAGGGTGACGAGGAGCCGGTTGATCCAGCGATTGATGCCACTGGTGAGGATCTGGGTGATGACATTGATGATTGAGATGAGGTTGACCGAACCTTCTTCGAGAGGGCCATCGTCTCGAGGATTGATCAGGGAGTTCTTATTCACCATTTCTACTTTAATTATGCATTAGGGACACTGCATGTTTTAAGTGTGGGTGGATAACTCTCGTTGTGCATAGTAGTAATAGATTAGTAACCATTAGCTTCTTATATTTTTAATTTCTAGCTTCTTATTTTTTTAATTCTAACTTCTTATTTTCTTTATTGTTAGCTTCTTGTTTTATTATTTTAGGATACTTTAGAATAGTATTGAGTAGTGTAGTAGTTTTTGTTTTTATTTTTATTTTTTGAAAAAAAAAGAAAAAAAAAAGACTTTTCCCGATGATGGATCTCCTAGACAGTTTTCTTGAGGGATTTAAGTCTAAACAAAAATAATAAAAAAATTAAAAATTCAAAAAATACAAAAACATGTCTTTTATTTTCCTTAGATAGTAATAATCCCTCGTGATTTTTCGTAGTACCTTGGTTCTTTTCCATGGGATGTAACTTGAACCGGGTAGTAGTTTTAATTTTTTATTTTTTATTTTTTTTTACTCTTAGAGTGGTATGTAGGAAATAAAGGAGAAGAACTTATGTGATTTGTACCTTTTGACTTGTTTGATGGTTGCATACTTAGGTTCTGGCATGCGTTTCACCTTCCCTTAGCTTTATACATATGATGATGCCTTGGTAAAAATGAATAGCATGTGGTATAACTCCTAGGTCTCGGTTGCTTGACTTGTGTTCACTTTGTGCTTTATGCTTAATATATCTCTTAGTTTTGTGAATACTTATTTGGCTAGAGTCAACCGTCCTTAGTGAGTCATGTGTCATGTGTGAAGTGAGTTCTTTATATAGTCCATGTTATTACATTTGAATATAGAAGGGTAAGCTATCTTGTGATAATTGAAGGGGATTGAAGAAATTGTTGCGCTTAAAGTTGAATACGTGATGTGTTAAAGTGCTTAGGAGGTTAGCCACTATATCCTAAAATACATCTTATACGTCCCTTAGCCAACATTATTACCATAATAAAGTCCTAGTTGATTTCGCACCGAGCGGGCCTACATTAGTAGAGGTTTACATAATCGGCAAACCTATGGTACCTTTTGCGTGCATGTGACTTCTTTGAGAGGGTGAGTGATTTTTCTTCATATGTGTGAGTCCTTAAAATATATTCGATCATGTGATTTGGATGTGTGGATTGATTACTCTTTATTTTATTGTGAGGGCACATGGATTCTCAAAAGGATAGGTAACATTATTAGGCTTCTCTGTTAGATTAAGTATTCAAGCCTCAGGTGCATTGTGACATTGAGTTAATTTTCGAGGCTAGGATTGTTATAATCATGTTGTTCATGTGTTGGCTGTTTTGAAATTGGGCATAATTATGGGAAGTGTATTGTGACCGCATATGCTAGAGCTTAATTGTTACTATCAACCATGATCATAGGTGTAGTGTGTTGTGAATGCGTGCCTTGTGGGGTCCTTGAAGAGGAAGTGTTTGGTTGGTTGACTCGAGGGCGAGCAACATTTAAGTGTGGGGCGTTATTGTCGTGCTATAATTTCATATATTTTGATGTTATTTACCCTACTTGCTTGTTGTTTGGATGCTAATTTGAGCGACAATTGAGCTTAATAGAGCTTATTTCACGTGCAAGAATGCATGGACATGAATTGGAGAAAAGTTGCACGAAATAGTACCTCAGAGCTACAAAATGAAGAAATAAAAGAAGACGTGCAAGTCAATGAAAAGTCATGGCCATAGACGGTGCAAGGCATTGTCCAGGGCACTGTCATTAGCGCCCCAGACAGTGCCTCGCGCAGAAACATTGGCACCCCTGACAGTGCCTCGCGTAAAAACATTGGTGCCCCTGACAGTACCTTGCGCCGACGATGCTATCCGAGCCAATTTTAATTCCTTACTATTTTTGGACGTGAAACTTTGGCCCCAACACTATAAATACCTCTTAAAGTTAGTTTTTGAGGGTTTAGACATCAATAGAGAGGCAAGAGGCTACGGAACACTTTGGAAGCATGAATCACTCGAGTTTTTCTCTATGCTTTCCTTTAATTTGTAGTTTAATGCTTTTTGATATTACTATGGTTATTTATACAATTATGAGTAGCTATACCCGTCATCTAGAGTTGATGGAACCAATTGTCGGATGAAGTCTTGATTGCGTTTTGATATAATTGAACCGATTTTACTCTTTAATTGTTCAACTATGTGTTTCTTGTGGTTAATTGAAGGGCCCTTGATTAATCGTGTCTAGTTATCTTGTGTTGCTTGAGAGAGAACACTTGTTGAGATTGTTGTTGAACAACGCCACTTTCTAGTAAGTTAAGAGATTAATTACTTGAATTTAAAAGCGAGATTAGAGATAACGAAGCTTTGGCGCGATATTTATGAATTGTACGAATTGTCAGCTAGAGTAGTTAGAGAGAATAATTCTGATAAATTATCGTAATTGATCGAGAGATAATTGCGGTAAACAAGAACTCATCATCTTTAGAGAGTGTTGCGGCGAGATTAAATAGCTAACGTGTCAGGACTTAATCTGACAATTGGGGAAATCGTAAACCCTAGATCCTTTTATCCTTGATTCGACCTCACTCTTGCTAGTTGATAGTTTTTATTGTCATTTTTTCTTAGCTAAGTAATTTTTATTAATTCACAAATCAAATCTTGAACTCTGAAAGTTGTCTGAGCTTATCATTAGTGAAACTGAAAGGTTGTAGCAAATAGGTTAGTTCCCTGTGGGATTCGACTCTGGACTCTTGAACCAAATTATTTTTGCAGCGACCGCTTAATCCTTTTTATAAGGCATAGTTGGGCATGATCAACAACCGAATCAATTTTATCCCAAAATGATAAATAAATCAAATAAAATGCAAGACTTAGCGTTGAAGTCCAGATAAGACAACAAATAGCTTGGTTCCGGGAGCAGAGCTTCGGAAGGTAGTAATACGAATATCAATAGACAAGAAATAAAGTATTATTGAGCTTTTGTATAGTATATAACATAAGTTTTTCAGAAAATTCATCTCCATTATAATGGCTGTTGAAGTCACTATTTGTAGTTATACCTAGGGGAACAAGGTCCTAGGATCAATCCCCTCTTGAATGACAATTATGGGGGTCATTGCTGAATATGTAACGGTAGGCTACGAATGCCAAAATTCTCTATAACGGACTGTGAATTTAATACTGAATAATATTCCTCATTGAATGCCCTCGGGTGGCAAACATACATTTGTTTTCATTAGCAACATTCCCTTCGGGGTCCGAAGTTGTCGTCCCTGATCTTTATTTCTACTTGCCTTGCCTTTCGTCTGTTTCCGGTTCCGCGTGTCGCTCTATTATTCAAGTATTTAATACAAACCGATTTTACCCTATACAAGTTTATACATCTTCTAAAGGTGCTTCTCTTGCTGCTCAAGTAATTAAGCTTTTATGCAACTACTTGCTCTAAACTTCAAATGATTGGCAGCTGGATAGATGCGATAAAGTTCTTTCAATCATTTGATTTAGTTTAGAGTTTGGGCATGCATATGGTTTGTCGTCCGTTTTTCCCCACAGCCATTACATCTTTAATCAATTCCTAGCAGAAAGAACTAAATTATACATAATGACTGGAGAGAATCACTCACGACACCATGATAAACGAAAACTTAGGTTAACCGTTAGGTAAATTTAATCGAATCATGATGAATTATCTATATAGTTTCGGATTGAGCCGTAATGATTGATTGAATGAGTCTAAAATTCATTATTTTTGAATTTCAATCTCCATTTAGATTAGTGATGACTCTTCTTTTCTTTATTTTCACCCGGTGTACTTATCCGTATTGGGGGCCTGACTAATTCGGGTTCAAGTCGCATAAGGCTCATTAAAGGAGGAAGCATTTCCTATTGATGAGTGCATATCAAGAGTTTTATTTGGTTATATTTTGGGTGGTTATTAGATTTTTTGATGAGTAATTTTGGTGATAATTTTATTAGAAAACTCACATTTATGCTTTTTTGATGTGCAAGCAAGTTTTAAGTTTAAATGTTAGAAGAAAAGGGTGACAAGGTCCACGAATATATAAAAGATAGAAAAGGAGAGTTTTTTGTGATTGAATACGATGTTTTAGAAGTAAAATAGTGACAAGGAATGAATACTCAAGCAATAGATAGTGGGATTTAAAAGTTGGAGCTAGAGTTTCGCTCTAAAAACATATAATCCAATTTTAATAAGTGATATCCCCCAATCTACAAAGAGTTTTATCATTATTCTTGTGAGAAAATATAGAGCTTTCATTCTAGTTTCCAGCAGCTCAAACGGCTCGTTGTTTCGACTCTCCTACACAAAGTTATGATATTTTTACTGGACACTGCCAAAGATGCGCGACCATACTTCCAAGTACGCGGCAGCGCAAGTCCGCCAACGGAAATTTTACATCAGGCATACTTTTGTAATTTCTGGGGATTTTTCTTTACCTATATGAAGTCTAAGCTCGTCCTAACTAGGTATCTTGGAATTTTGGAGCAACTTTTGGAGAAAAGAAAGCAAAGAAATAACGGAGTCTTGGAACACTTCATCTAAATTATTCAATACGAAAGTTTATTTGAGCTTGTGGGTTGTAATGTCCTCTTGTTCTCTTAATGCTTTTTGATGAACATCTTCTACATTATAGAGTAATCTTTCATAGGGTTATTGACAGATATTATGCCTTGATTATTATTCAAGGATTTGACTTCTTTAGTGTTGAATTCGTTGATAGAGTTTCGAATTGAATCGCAAAATTATTTGTGATTTCTCTTTAATCGAAAGAGAAGTATTGTTGCAAATATCATTGTGTTATCTTCTTTGGGTGAATTTCACAACTCTCATAGGTAATTGAAGAAGCTTGTAGAGTTATCAATTAACCTAATCTAGAGGAATAGTCGAGAGAAGTTCTTCGTAAGACTAATCATTCAATGTATTCTTGCAGAAGTTCATAGCACTTGTCATTAGGTTATTTAACGAGACTCTCATTCATTCGAAAGAAGAATATAAATCCTAATGATAATATAATCAGTTATTGAAGTCGAAAGAGTCAACATAACTTAAGAATAAAACTTGGAACAAAGTTATATCCCGAATAATAGTTGTGCACATATCTTGTCGATGCCTATTTCTCTCGCTGATATTCAATTGTTGCTACGTAATTCCCCACTTTCCTGTAATAATTCGTAATTGATAATCTTAGTTGTTACTCTTAGTTCTTTACTAATTCAAAACCAAAAATTTATTTTCCTGACTAGTTTTAAGCTGAAAATTATTCGAATATTATTTAAACCAATTTATGTGGAGGCGATTTAATAATTATACTATCTTTGACTAGCAAGCATCAGTTTTATACATCAGTTTTGCACTCGTCACCTACCCAGAGTTTATTCCATACTCGAAGCTCAATATGAGATCTTTGATGAACGAATCATATTCATTTCACCCCAATTATTTGTCATGTCATGACTCTTCAGTTGAGATAAAATTAAAGTTTCTCATCTTTTCAACTTTATTAATTGGTTAAACAATCAATTTCAAGAGATTCTTCAGGTACTGAAGTAGCTTCCCCGGGGTTTTCTAGCTCCGGCTATCATAGCATCTGAGACAACCAAATACATTTTTGTGGTGTTTGATTGACCAGCGTAAGGATTATGTGACGTTGTCCTTATTGAATGTTTACAACACCTGCGTGACCTTATTATTACTAATTAATTATTGTTTAACCTTAGCAAGGTTACACGCTATTTGGCAGACTTGGTCACGCTTAGTACTTTTTATTAATGTCTTTTGAGAAAAATTATGAGACGAACACAAATTTAAGCAAAGAAAAGATTGCAGAATCAATTAAGTGCCTGACTGCTTCATTTTTTTAAGGTCAAATACATAAACAGCCCCAGTAAATTGGGCTCCGTTTCATTTAGACACGTAAACTAAGACAAGTATCTATTGAGCATTCCAACTTCACTAAAAGTGTATTTATTGAGCACCAATTTAATAACCTTAAATCATGTATGGAGCGTGAGTATTACTTGCTACCTACTTGGCAAACAAGACCAATAAAAACAAGACATGTCGACAAGGGAAAAGAAGCAAAATCTGGAAAAAGAAAGTAAAAGCCCCATGTCTGCCGCCGTCCCCCAGCACATGCACACAAAATACACTCATACTTCACACAAAAAAATAGACTCTCCACATACACTCTCCGAGATCTCCGTCCGTCGGTCCGAATCCGATCATAACTCATAACTGCTGAATAGTTTGTCTCTGTCCGTCTATCAACTCGCAGATTCTTGATTCATTGTTGAAATCAATCGATATGCCAAAGGGCCTAACTCTTTCTTTGTTCTTTCATTCCTTTTATTGCTTCGTGAAATTTCTGGTGACATGATTCTTATGATGAATTATTAGTTGTCTAAGTTTTTGTCACTAATATAATCGTTTAAAATGGTTTTGACATTGGTGAACCAATGGGAATGAAGGTGGTTATGGTGGTGTCACAGTAGAGATGGTGGCGGCAGAAAAACCAGATAAAGGAGAGAAGAGAAAAATTAAAATTAAAAAATTAATAATAAGCCTGCGAGAGATTGAAAGAACAGAACTTCAGCACCCACCAGGTGGAATAGTTGTGATATCCCATCAAGATCTAACTCTAAGAGGATACTATTCATTTCTCTTTACACTGCTGCTTGTTTTGGTGACTAAACAATGAAAATAATACGTAACAATCAGTCAAGTATGGGCCGATAATGGACGGTCCCTGCCAACTACTTATCTCTCTTCCTCGCATTCCATTCATGACCTAACGACTATCGTTCTTTCGGGGAGGGAATCACTTGCTGGATCGAACCCAAAATTTGCCTTTTCTTTTCACGCGCTCATAAGGGTGTGTGATGCACACACTATGCCATGTCAACGGATTGTGTTCAATAGATACATTTTTGTTGAGGTTAAGTGTTCAATAGGTACATGGTTTAGTTGAAGTGTCTAAATGAAATTTAAAGCCAACTTTAAGGGGCTGTGTATGTATTTGGCCTTTTTTAATTAATAAGAACACCATCTTGTGAATGATTTTCGTTAACTAGTTATAGAGTACGTGCTTCGCACGCGTAGCCTAGCGATTATTATAAAATTTAAATGATAATGATCTTTAAATACAATGCATAAATTAAAATTACTTATTTACCTTATAAATAAAAATCAAAGCTTATAGAAAGTGCAATGTTTTATTTTGAATGATTGTTATTATAATTAATATTGTAAAAGGTCTTTTGTTCCTCCTTTGTTAAACTTCCTCCGAGAAAGAACGGAAGCTACCCTGCCAAAATTCAAAGGATATTTTTTTCATAAAAGAAAAATATTTAAAATCCAATTCGCTTATACTCATAATGAAGACTCCTAAACCTAATAGAGTTCTATGTGCATGATATTTAGTTTCCTACTTTGATTTCTCCAATAGGTGTCAACTTGAGATTTTTCTTTTTTTTGGTGTTAATTACTTTTTCAAATAAGAAAAAATTTAATAATTAAAATTTTACTTGAATCAAATTCTAAAATATTAGGAAAATAAAATTAAATTATAATTTTGTCTAGTGTGAAAGCTTTTTTTGAAGGGTAAAAAAAGATGATATGGGCTTTGTGCTTTTAATATAGTATTAGTCTTAGAATATGCGTTTTGCGCGTGTACCCATATTAATAAGTAAATCACTTAGATATTATCATATAATTTGTTAGAGTTATAAATTAAAAATTAAAAAAAAATTTATAAGTTCCTAAAATTGATGAATGTCGACCCTATTTAGCTAGCTCAATAAAGGAAATAATGATGTCCCGCTAACGTCCGGAAATCCTTATTGTGATTTTGAGGACTTTTCTGAAAATATTTTATGAAAATTGTTGGTATTTTATTGACTTAATACTGAAAATAAATAACACAAAGATATTGTTATTGTTATTCTTCGAAGATTTGACAAATAAAACAAATTTTTTTGATCTTTTAGAGATTCGAGAATGAGAAGTTTAGCTTATAGCTCTTAAATTTGATACGTGATAATCTAAAGTCTAAAAAATGAGTAATGTGTAGTTAATATCTTATAATAAATAACTATGAACTAAATACAGAGACTTATTTTTTACCGGAACAAATGCAAAAAAAGAAAAAATTAATTCATGACAACTCAAATAGAATACATCTTGTCATTATAGAATAGATGTTTACCTTATTTAGCGTTCTTCCATATATATTATATTTTCATACTTATCTCTTGTAATAGTTCTATATATTTGACATCTAATGAATGAAAGAATTATTCACCACAAATAATATTCAATATGGTATCATTATGAGCCTTGATCCTAGGGCTTACATCCCCTACACCTAGTGCCACCGCCGCCCTCTTCTCCTTTTCGATGGCACTTCCCTCGGCCATGCCTGCCCAGTCAGCCCCGCCAGTTGCTGTCTCCTCCTCGGGTTCTCGCAAGCATCGGAGGCCGTACCGTGGCCGCTGCCAGGCTTGCGGCATCCAAGGACACCTGCTGCGGGATTGTCCAACTCATGGATGGATGCTCCAGCACCTCCCTGTCCGAGCTGCAATTGACAAGCTATCTAAGCTAGTCGTTTCCCAGATTTTGATTATTCAGTCAGATAACTAGTAGTCTTAATTGGCTATAGTGAATCCTATAAAGTATCAGTCTGTAAAATTTGGTTCTTTATAGGCGAAAGTAAGATGCCACAAATTCCTTTTGGCAACCGTAGTTTCTTTTCCTTAGTTTCCTAGGGCTTACATACCCCTAAACCTAGCGCCGCCCCCCCCCCCTCCACCTAGCGCCGGCCACTACTCTAACCACGGCTGCTTCTTCGGTCCAAGCTTGGACTTACCTCCCGCCGTCCAGCTTGAGGGGGCGTATAGAATAGATGTTTACCTTATTTAGCCCATATATGTTATATTTCCATACTTATAGAATAGATGTTTACCTTATTTAGAGTTCTTCCATATATGTTATATTTCCATACTTATCTCTTGTAATAGTTCTATATATTTGACATCTAATGAATGAAAGAATTATTCACCACAAATAATATTCAATAGTCATTTGTTAATTCATCTTTATTGCTTCAAAGTTTACATTTATCAATTAGACTCTTAATATTATATTATAACTGGGTTTGCTTTATTTTTTGATTGGTTTTGGTACCAATGTTCTTTCTATAAAGATAACTTTATGTACCCTATTTGTCAACTTGAAAATTTATGTTTCATGAATTTAGAAAAGAATTGAATAGGATTCTTTTGCTAATTAGTTATATAACTTAGAGACTTAATTATTTATTATCAATATTAACAAAGATAATGTATTTTTCATTGATTCAAATTCTTAAAGGTCATTTCATGATATAAGTATCTAACTGTAATTATAATTTTATCCACTATAAATTATATGTTCAAAAGGTTTAAAAAAAACTAATATGATCATATTTCTTTTTCGAATCTTTGTGTTTGCAGAATAATAAATATTATTGACTCTTGCCAGCTGCTTTTCTGATATCTCTTTCTCCCTAGCTCTTTATATCTTTTATATTTTTAAATATATAGTTGCTTGTTCTAATGGGTAAATGTAGTTTTCAAAAATTATGTAAAAAAATATTATTTGGGGTGAAAAGTACCCCAATTTTGATATGCAAATGTATTATGGTTGATATATATAGTTCAAAGTTAATATGTAGAGAAATAAAATTATATTACATTTCTTAAATAAATAAATAATTTATTTTAGATAATTAATATATTAAATGATTTTAAAATCCTATATTAAAATCTTTTACATAGTTCAAATAATTAATCAAAGTAATGATTAGACAAGCAAACTTTAGTTGATTTGGAAAAAAAGGATAACTTTTTAAAGTTTTTGCCATTATTCTACGTTTAAAATTTGCACCTTTTATACACCATACAAGTTTGCTTGGTATTACATTTGTTCATACTACATATTTTTACAACTTCCACAAATACGAAACATGGAAAGATAATATTACTCATTTAAAATTTTAAATATTAGGACTTCTTACCTAGTTCAAATAAGAAAAATTTTAATAACTAAAATTTTATTTGATTTAGAAGTCCTAAATATCAGGAAAATAATTAAATTATAATTTTGTCCAATATAAAATCTATTTTTAAAGGATAAAAAAGGCAAACGACATTTCACTAAGGGGCTGTGCTTTTAATATAGTATAAATATAGATAAATAGATATAGATAGATATACATATAAATATATATATATATATATATATATATATATATATATATATATATATATATATATATATATA
>MCJB01049086.1:23495-63759 GCA_002018475.1 Nicotiana obtusifolia | reverse complement strand
ATATATATATATATATATATATTGATACAAAACTAAAAGAATGCGTTCATGAAAAATAAAAGATCGGGATACTAACTGTTTTTTTTTTTACACTCTTCAATAGGGATATTAATGAATATCCGAACTATTGTCTTATTCTTTTTTTTTTCCTTATCAACCTACTAAAACTTTGACCTCTTTAAAAGGGTAATTAAATGATGAATTTTCTGCATACTGATGTTAAAATCTTACTGATGGACTTTAAAATCTTTCTACTTAATAGTTTTTTTATTTCTTGAGGTCAAAATGTGCGTAGTTAATATCCTACTAACTGATGTTCTTATTCTTTTTTTCTATTTGAACTACAAACATTTTGACCTCTTTAATAGGATATTAATTAATGAGTTTCTTACTTCTGATCTTATTTTTTTTCCTTGTGTAACCTACGAAATGTTCTGCCTCTTTGTAGAGTATTGGGGATACTAGTAAAAGGAGTTTCCTACTTCTTATCTTCTTCTTAATTACTTATTCCTTTTATTAAGGTAATTTTGTTTTTCCAAAAAGTATTTTATTTGTATTTACCATTTTATCCAATATAAAGTGCATTTGAGGAAGGTAAAAAAGGCGAATGGCATTTCGCTAAAGGTCTTAGTGCTTTAAATATAACTAGTTTTTATATTCGTGTGATGCACGAATATCTTATGTCAAATATTATAAAACGCATACAAAAAATAATAAACTTTCAATTGCATAAAATTTTGAAATTAATTGCAACGAAATATGTACGAAATTTAATATTTACAAAGTTCAATAATTTGTTTCCTTAAAACAAAAAAGATATAATATACAATCCAAGAACAAATTAATAATGTTTTGGCCTAATGAAAGGGCAAAATAGAACTAAATATTATGGAATTATACAATTATGCAATTAAAGTTGTAAAATCACTTAAAGAATAAAACAATAATTAAGATTATTTTTCTGATTCAATATTTTCTTTGATTTAATTAAGCCTTAACGATTCAGATACATGAAAATTATACTTACTCAAGATATATTAGTAACAAAGAAACCAAAAATAGAAAGGATATTTAGTCATTCATACTTTTTGTTTGGCATTTTTTTTGTTGCACGTTGTCCTATTTCAATTATAACAAAAGCCATATTTAATAAAATATAAATTCTTAACTATACAAATATTCAAAAGAAAATTATATTGTTAACGCTAGAAAATAATTTAACTCCAATCCTGATCAATCCAATCTCTAGTTAAAAAGAACGTGAATTTTTCATTAAGATCCTAACGAAATAAATAAAAGGTATCGAAGAACTTTCCAAATATCCTATCGTGAAAGGAAAAAATACCTATTCAAGAAGGAATCATGATATTTTATTCGACGGAAAAACATTAGTATTTATAAAAAAAATCCTAATGCGTAAATAAAAACAAATCACTTTTCAGGAATGAATGAAATTTATATGAAGTTCCTTACACAATAAAAAGGTGAAAAAGAGTTCTTAAAATTCCTAATGTAAATTAGAAAGATAGAAAGCTCTCCAAGTAGGAATCACATATTCTCCCACAAAATTACGTATTTGTTGTAATTAGGAACAAATATTTTTTTTAAAAGAAAATTATAAATGTGCTTTTTTAATCTAAATAGGATCAACTTTGTAGGGTCGATGTATGTGTAGTTTAAATTGGAAAAGAATTTCATCATTTGATAATTTACAATTAGATCCTTAAATTATACAAATACTTAAGGGTATAAAAGTCAGTCAATATTTCAGGTATATTTTAGTCGTTCAACATTGAGCATAAATTATTCATGCTTTTATATTAATATTGACTAGTATCTATGAACGCGCGTTGCACGTTAACAATGGCACACGATGATCTAAATAGTTATTTATATGAAGGAACAATAAAATTTAATTAATTAGAGAAATTTTATGTATAATAATACACCAATCATATAAATGCCTAAAAATATTATTACATTAGCATAATACATGAATTTAAAATAAAAGGACATCATCAAAACTTACACAAATTATCAATTTTGTCATGTTAGTTAGATAATTATGTATTATAGTTTAAAAGTATTTAATGTGATGGTATCTTAACGAACACTTCTTTATGGACAATATTTTTGTGTATGCTTCCTCCTAATGCTTTGGTTGCGCTGCCTAAACCAGAACTCACGTTATCGATCTTGATATCCCTCTTGAAAGTGCAACATACAATTGTTCGTGCAAGAAAATATATTGCAGTAAATATAGTCCAATATTTAGGATGTTCGTCCTTATGCTTTATTTATTATATTTGCAAAACATAAACATACTAAAAATTATTTTATCATATTTTAAAAGGATATTCCTTAGTTTTGGAAGACGAAAGTTAAATTCAGGGATAAGAATATACTTAGAAGCACATTGACTAGTATCATATTTTTTCCGTGTATGACGTTATTGTCAAAACTTCTATATAACATCTGTGTGCTATTACATAAGCTATTCGGTGTATCTAAGTTTTTCAGTAGCATGACGGGCATATTTTTTTTCAAAATTAATCCATATACAATGGAAGATCCTTTTTAACTTAGTCTTTTTTTTTATGTGTGTGTGTGTGTGTGTATATATGGAAGATCATTTTTAACTTACTAACATACGTAAGAAATAATAAAGTTGACAACAAATATGTATGGTAGAAGGCCATTTGGTATTAAAGTATTTAAATATTCTTCTTGGTAGTAATTATTGAAATCATTTTATGCAGAGTAAAAAACTGAAAAATATTTTATTTTTACTATAAAATTTTGCAATTAACCTTTTTAGTTGATCAACATATTCATTTCTGTTAGCTAAGATATCTTTTTAATTCTATCATGCGATTTGCACAAATTACATTTTAATTTAATGATAAAAATATTTTTCTTATTAAATGCACTACCATTATCATTGCGATTGATAACCAAGTGTTCAGGAGATGCTCTTCTCCATTTCCGACATGAAGCAAGAAGATACTAAATACTGAATCTGTTCTTACTTTATATTTCTTGTCAGTTAAATCCTTTTCATTTGAGACCTAAGGGTGAAAAGTGGTCCGGGCCCGGCTCGGAACCGCGGTCCTCGTGGGCCTGTCCAAACGGGCCTGGGCCCTAGTGGTGCAAAAGCCCGTGACGGGCCGGTCCATCCACTAAGCCCACGAAGCCTGGAACCGTTTGGCCCGGGACCGCCAGGCGGGCCTGGTCCAGGCCTAGCGGGCCTAGCGGGCTTGGGCTGGGCCCAACGGCTAATTTTTTTTAAAAAAAATTTGAAAAAAGGGCAACGGCCTGATTTTTAAAATCTAGCCGTTGGGCCAAATTTTGACCGTTTTATTTTCAGAAAAATAGCTATTTGGCCCCCAAGCTTTGTTTAAACGCTAAACTTTTTATAAATACACTTTTTACCTATTCTCAACTATAAATACCCCCTCATTCTTTCATTTTTACTCACAAATTCTCTCAATCTCTCTCTAATTTTCTTCCATAATTGCTTACTTTGTTATTCCAATTTCGTGAAAAATTATCAAGTTGGTGAATTGAAGTATTTAAGTCTTCAAGTCTTCAACGATATTCAATTTTCAAGAAGTTGTTCGTTAATTCGGTAAACTCGTTCCAACTTTTTAAGTTTTAATATTGTTGTTCTGTTTGTTTTATTTAGTATAATTATAATTAATATGGATTTTTCTTTGAAAAAAATGTTTGGTGGTAAGGGTAAGGGAAAATCAAAAATTGGTGAATCTAGTCGCCAAGCTACTACTCCTCCCCTTGTTACCCGTCCTCCTCCACCTGTTATTCTAGATAGTGATAACTCTTGTTTTCAATTTTCGGATAGTCAATTGCCATAATGTTACACCGGGTCATCAATTAGATGAAGAAATTATGAACGCTCTTTATCCTAATCAAACTATATTCGAAAATGATGCTGAAAATGATGATTTAGATGAAACCCAACCGGATTTAGATGATACACCTACTAGTCCGATTAATAACCCAACTGATGCCCCACCTGACCCTCCTGTAGTAACCCCTACATTTAATAGAAGACCTGCTAAACGGGCCGAAACATCTCTTGTTTGGAATTTTTTTACTCAACTAAGAGAAGAAAATAAGGCTAAGTGTAAAAGTTGTGGGTCTTTGTTGGCTCATAAATTTACTGACAACCGTAGCGGTACGGGTAGTTTGACTAGGCACATAATGAAACACCCTAGGGATAAACAAAGATATTTACAAATGAAAGCTGCGGAACAGGGGGCGGGCGGAGGTAGTCCGGTACAAAATAGTGTAGGTTCAAACGTAGTCCAACCTGGAATTAACACCGTTACCGGGGGAATTTTATACTACGATCCAAATAAGGATCGTGAAGAACTATCAAAAATGGTAACAGTTATGTGCTTACCATATAGTTTTCCTTCTAACCCCTATTTTATACATTATATTAGAAAAATTTATAATCCTACATTTAAAGGATGGCCTCGGGCAACCGTAAAGGCCGATATTTATAAATATAAACACGAATATGAATAATATTTGCGATATTTATTTACTCATATAGATTGTCGCGTTTCAATTACTACAGATATAGGTAGAAGTGCCAATGACTGTGATTATCTAACCGTTACAAGTCATTGGATAGACGTGGACTGGATAATGCAAAAACGCATTATTGCCTATAGAATTATTAACTCACGCCACACAGGTAAATTTATTGCCAGCACAGTAGCAGATATTTGTAGATATTTTTGTATTAGAGATAAAATAATGTCTATAACAATGGATAATGCTTCTAGTAACACCAATGCAATAGGCTTACTTACAAGTACATTAAATCCCCCATTTACTAATATTTTTCATGTTAGGTGCACTTGTCATATTTATCATTTAATTATTGGTGATGGTATGAAACTGTTAAATGTAGAAATTGAAAAGGTAAAAATAGCTCTTAATTGGCTGTTTTACTCAAACAGTAGAAGTAGACTAAGAGAATATTTTAAAAAATGTGATGAATTTGGCCTTAGGGAAAGAAAGGTTCCTAAACCTTGTCCAACTAGATGGAACTATATTTATGAAAGTCTAGTTATCGCCTACGAATATAGAAACCCAATTAGCGTAACCTATAATGCTCGTATAGGTGGTGGTGGTGATGATGACGACGAGCACCTTACTAATCAAGACTAGACTAACGTTAAAATTCTTGTAGATTTTTTGGAACAATTTTCAGTTGCAACAAACGAATTATTTGGGCAGTACTATCCTGCTATTTCAAATTGTTTAGTTTATATTGCTGCACTTGCAGATTTATTTTTTCAATTTTTACAGGGTGGTGTAATTTATGAACTTGCTATTGATTCTATGAAATCTATGTTTAAAAAATATTTTTTTCCTATCCTCCCTATTTTTGGCGTTGTCGCACTGTTAAACCCAACAATTAAGTTAGGAGGTCCTAACTTTTGGTATTCTAAAATTTATAACTCTTTATCACGTTCGCCTGAGGAATATGCTACACTCGGAGATGCACAATCCTCAATTATAATAAATGCACAAATAATCTATAATGCCTATCAAACTGCCTTAGATCATGCTAGACCCAATATTCCAACTCCTATTTCTTCTACTTCACGATCAACTAAAAAAACTGCAGGCCTAAAAGCCTTCAGTGCTTGGACGGAGTTCGGGGGTTCCCAAGGTGAGAATATTGGTGATAGTTCACAACTAAATGAGCTTCAAGTGTATTTGTCGCAGGGACTTGAATCAGGGAATCCCAACGGCTCCTTCGACGTTTTGGAATGGTAGAAGGACAAACAAAAACACTATCCGGTTCTTTCAAGGATGGCTCGAGATATTTTAACCGTTCAAGCTCCAACGGTGGCATCGGAGAGCGCTTTCAGAAGCGAAACTTCAAATCGGTGATCATAGAGCGTCGATGAGGGAGAGCTTGAAAAAAGCAGTACTCTTCCGAGATTGGATCCGTTCGGAAAGAAGAAATTTCGGACTTGCAGAATCACAACCGGATATAGACGAAGCTTATGAAGAAATGCTAGCGGAACTTGCGCAGGATGCGGCTTCGCCCGGAAGCGGTGATGAACAAGCCTCTTTTCCATCACCGCCAACGGAAATTCCTCCGGACCTTGAAGGATTTATGAGATTTGTTAGAGATAATACATAGACTAATATGTAACTTCCTTAGTTTTTTTTCCTTTTAATGGTGGTATTAGTACCTTGTTGTGCTCATTCCATTGGGGGGAGGAAGACTAAGAAAGATAATTGTTTGGTTTATTATGTAACTTGTATTTTGGCACATCTTCATTAGTTTTTTTTCCTTTTAATGGTGGTATTAGTACCTTGTTGTGCTCATTCCATTGGGGGAGGAAGACTAAGAAAGATATTGATATTTTTTGTTAATGTCTTAGTAATAAAAATTATAAGACATTCTCTTGAATATTTCTTTACAATTTATTTTGTGTTTAAATATGATATAGTATATATATATATATATACACATATATCTAATACATATAAACTATATATATATATATATATGTTGTATATATTGTATATATGTATTAGATATAATATACATATATATATATATAGTTTATATGTATTAGATATATGTGTATATATATATATATATATATATATATGTCTAATACATATAAACTATATATATGTATGTAATGGAGGAAAGAGGGATAGGTAAAAAGGGAAGTTTTGGGGCAATATATATGTACAATATATACTATATATATATTTATATAGATATATGCAATCTATATTAGTATATGCATATATAGTTTACAAGAAATTTCCCTAGATTAAAAAAAAATATCCTGAACCGTTTAGGCCCGTTAGGCCCGTGAGCCCGGCCCATTTAGTCCGGGACCATGTGGGCTTAGGCCTGTAGCGGGCCGGTCCCTCCCGTTAGGCCCGTGAGGCCCGGGACCGTTAGGCCCGGGACCGCCTTGGCCCAGGCCCGTTAGGCCCAGGCCCAGGCCCAAATGACACCCTTATTAATGAGGCCAGAAGTATAACTTTGACAAGCTAGCTTTTTTACAGTCTCTGCTTTTGTCAATTTTGGAACTATTGGTAGCACTTGATAGAAATCACCTCCCAAATCATTAATTTTCTACCAGACGGTTCATTAATATCCAATATATCTCTAGAATTCCGGCTAATTATTTCGATCATTTGACACTTATTAGCCATAAGTGCTTGGTACCATAAATTTAACACCATTGCTTTGTTTTGATATATTCGTGATGGTACTTAAGTTGTCGGAAGAGGTATATCATATCTAAAGTAGATAGTCTCACAATAAAATCGTTGTTGGTACACCACTTGCTATTATTGCTAATAGTGTCATGCCTCTTGATATGACATTTGCAAGTAATGTATGACATAGAAATATTATTTTGATTCCGCCGGATGCATCTACAAAGAATAATCTCGTTATACCAAAGTCGAATCTTTATAATATAATATTGAAAGCTTGTTCTTGATTAGAATTTAGCTTTGATTGTGCTCCCTCAAACACTTGTATAACATTTTGATTCTTAATAATATACTAACCTTTTTACTTTGTGTTCTAATGCTCTTTTTAAGGAATAAATTTATGTACCCTAAGATCTTTTTTTAATTTGAATAAGAATTTTACTCTTATGATGAATTTAAAAAATAATTGAATTGGATTCTCAATTAATTAAAAGATTTAATTATTTGGTTTTTACATAAAACATAATTTATTCTATGTTGATTCAGATCTTAATATTAGTTCATCTCTTGTTTTGAATATTTAATCTTAATTATAATTTTATCCGCTATAAATTTTATTTTCAAAGAGTAAAAGATTGATATGACATTTCACTTTTAGATCGTTATGTTTGTAGAATCATTAGTGGTAATGACTCCTACCAATCATTTTTTTTCTCTTTCTCACACATTTATATTCTTAAACATTTTCTTAGTTGTTGTTTAATAATTGGGTATTTTTCAATATTACAGAAAAAATTGATAAAAAAATATTATTTGAGTAGGAAAATAGTTCAAATATATTATTGTGGGGTTTTTTTTTTCTCAATTCAACTCTTTATGTAGTCCATTTAATATTACTTTTTTTTTTTGGTATTGGACATTATGGAGTGGTAATGTATTGCCAATACGGAGGATTCTTATGAAATCGATTTTATTAAACCTTCCTACATATTTTTAATAAGAATTTAATAGAGAAAATTTTATTAATTTTAGATATTAAAAATTAGCATAGAAGGTATTTTAGTCCAAAAAAATAAGTTAGTGCAGTTATATTCTTTCCCTATGAGTTCTTTCACTTAATATTTTAGGGCTATTTTTGGTATATTAATTATATTTATGCTTTTATAATAATATAGACTATCCTTTTCTAAATGGATTTGGACAATATAATACATTCTCAAATTAAATTAGTAATAGGATATTATAATACATTTTCAAATTAAATTAGTAATAGAAATTTTTAAGAAGTATATCCTAAAAGTAATAGGATTATGGCTAAAGATATTTACTTGTTCAATTTTATATGAATTAGACAGCCCGAAAGTAATTATACTAATAGGATTCCTAAATGTAATCATGTAGGATTCCTAACGTGTATTAACATGTTCTAAAATTAATAAGATTAGAAGGCTAATATCTAAAATTTCGGTTATGTCCTTTTACTATGAGTTATTATGCTTAATATTATAAGGTTATTTTGGTAAACCGACATTGTATTCATGCTTTTATAATAATATAGATAGATATAGATATAAATTTGGAAGAATTCAAAAAATAACGAAGAAACATGACATAAAATTAATCACTTTAGATCAATGGGAATAAATTAAAGAAACAAACTTCCAATTTACAATCTGGATGAGCTATATAAATTTGGGATCTATGACATGCATGCGAGAGGCATTTCTAAATGAGACATTCCTAAAAGGAACATAGTTTACTTTTGATGGTGATAACAATATATTTCCGGTAAGAAATAAAATAATTATTAAACTATTAATTAATCTGAATTAAATACTGCTAACAGATTGGCATGCAAACGAGGGTCGTGTGGGTTGTGGGGAAGGAGACGGAGGTGTTAGATATGCTGCAAATCATGCGTTTTGTTTGTTTATTTATTCAATTCAATAAAATTTTATTTTAAATAAATTATGTATTTGTTTATGTGTGTTCTTTACTTATATAATAGATAATTTAGTGTATAGAGTTTAGCTTATACACGAAAGATTAAATCATCGGTTCTTATAAGTCATAAAGTTTATGTTCACAATCTAATGATGGAATTGGACAAACCATCGGAATGGTTGTAGCACAAGATTAGATATAATCTATCTTGGCTATGAGAATGGTTTTTTGACTTCTTGTGCTAGTACGTTTTGCATGTATTGAACGGATCAAGTAGAGATAAATTTCATACTGACTTAATAAAATAATTTTTCTAGTCCATTCAATGTACTTATACTCTTAATTTTGATATAATTATTATTAGTTGTGTGTATCATTTATTGTTTTGATTTATTAAAAGGCGAGATTCTTCCGTGAGTCAATAAGCCTGATAAACTGGAAAATAATGATATACATTGGCGAAATAATAATTAGTTGATAGAATCCATGTCTCGATTTTGACATTGATGATATTCCTTTATGAAAGCTTATAAGTTTTCGTGTGTAAACCCGGCTGGTGAATTTTGTATGCGACATCTGAAATAAGTTAAGCAAAAGTCTAAAAGAAGTAATCAATAAATTAAATTATCAGTAATTTAATTTGATTGATTAGTATCTGACTTTTAACATGGGAAGTTAAATAAGGTTTATCGAAGAATTTCGAAATTGAAGTAAGAAGTGCAATTACGAATTTTTAGTGAAATAATTTATAATTTATTATGGTAGAACATAATAAGGAGCCTTGTTAATTAAAATCCATTGTCACTGCTGTACCTAAATAATAGAAAATAAAAGAAAATATTTCTTTGGTGGAAAAGAAAAACCCAACAGATTTTGAAAAATAGTTTTACCCTCAAAACGTGGGTATTTCCTCCATAGGGCTGGCCGTTTTTTGGTTGTAGTTTTCCTTGGAATTTCGCCCACATGAAATTTTTTCTTTCCGGATATTATTTGGTAACACTTAGAAGACCCTAAAACATTTCTGGAGGTCGTGATTTTGCTATTCTGAAATTGAAAATCGAAGTTGATTTATTTTGTTCACGCTTCAAGAGGTAACTTATATAATTTTTATATATGTTAATTGTTTAACTTATATGTAAATATGATACTGGAATTGCTTTTAATATGATATATAATCCTACCGGAGGAATACTTTGAGGGGTCGTTTGGTAGGCCGTATTAAGCAAAATAATCCCCGTATAAAAATTTAATCCGTCCAATACCATGTTTGGTTGGTCAATTCAATTTACTCCTACCTAATACATGGATTAGTTATACCTCATATGAGGGATTAACTAATACCATGGAAAGGAAGGGATTACTAATCCATGGATTAGCTATACATGGATAAGACTTAAAATTACTAAATCCAAACTTATACATTGCATAATTAATTTTTAATACAATGAACCAAACACTTGATAAAAATAATCCCAACACTACAATCCCTGCATTACTAATCCCTGCACTACTTGTGTTCGTACCAAACGACCCCTGAGTGGCTCCCGCCAGTCTTAAACAAATATTAAACGCTTGGCGGTTGAGTATTTTTTAACTTAAATACTTCTTGAAAAAGTAATTTGTAAACAAAAGTGAAACTCCTCAAATTAAATAGAAAAGAAAAAGGCATGATATCTGATTAGGCAAAAAGGGACAAAAAGCAAAAGCTTAGTTATTGGATGATGGTCAATTTGTTGCTACTGTTATATTATTACTTTAGATTGTATCATGCTTTTATCTTTTATTTGGATAATGTTGAATTGTGTAACTAATATTTTTTAAATGGAAAAGAGCCAAATATATAATGAGAAAAAGTTTAAATATACTCCTTGTTATGCTTTAGATCCAAATATACTTTTATCATTATACTATTGGTTCAAATATACCCCTCTTCCGCTAAGTTTGTCCAAGGTGGATAACCAATCTTACGTGATGCTGACATTTGATATGGTGGATTCCACGTGGCATGCCACCTCGCGCTTCTAACCTATTTTATCCCTCAGTTTCAAATTAGGTGAGATATTATCCTTTTAGTCTGTTCCAAAATGAATGACACATTTCTAAATTTGAAAATTATTCAACTTTAAACTTTTCATTTTACGCATTTTACCATTAATGAGAAGCTTTTATAACCACAAAAATATCAAGACGCCACTAAGCATTTACCCCTTAAGCTTTTAAGACCACAAGTTTCAAAAGTCTTTTTTTTTAAATTCCGTGACAAGTCAAACTACCTCATGTAAATTATAATGGAGGGAGTATATATTTTTTTCCCACCATTAAAATTTTCTTTCCTTCCTCAACCATTATCACTATTACCATTATATTTCAAAGTTTAATCTTTTATATATATATATATATATATATATATATATATATATATATATATATATATATATATATATATGTTTGTTTCTCCATTCATCGCGCATTGGATTAATTATAATTACACTGCTAGCTGCTTTGAAAATTGAAAAATTGACGTAAATTCGCACACGTTAAGGGTTCGAATTCTGCCTGGCAAATTTTAGTATTAGTTTTTTACAGAATCAGACCCAGAAACTTTCTCATTTCCTTCTCCACATTTCTTCTCAGACTCATTGAAAACAGGTGCTTCTTTGGGAGCAACCACATCCTCCTTTGTTTCAGTACGTAGCCCCAGTAGAATAACCAACAGATGTTGAAGAATTTGTATCCTAATATATATGGTGAAAAATCCATAGGTGAACAACATCCAGGAGACTCATTATTGTGCTTAGAACTGCCTTAGCCAACTGCTGTGCCAAGGTACGTTGCCTCAATGTCTTCTTTTTCACTTTTTTGTCCCTCAATGTGCTTGTTCCACAAGCCAACTTCTCATTTACTCTGAAAAATAAATTAGCAGTAAAAGAAAATTCAATATTGTCGTAGGGGAAGAAAATTTAGTGGTGGAAAAACAAAAAGAGTGGAGAGGTGAAATGCGTTACGGGTGCTGATGTAGCATGCCATGTAGCATCTACCTCTTCAAATATCAGTGTCACGTAAGATTAGATGTCCATCTTTGGCAAACTTTGTGGCAGTATTTCAAAGCTAGTATGGACAAATGACTTATTATGTCCATGTGTCCTACAAACAACAAAGAGTGGCAATTGATACCATGTTCTAGCAAGATGCATGCAACATTTTTGACAACTAAGCTTGACAAATGGCAAGAAAAGCTTTCAATTTGTTGCCTATAAAAGGACTTCCTTCAGCAAATCTCAACACAAAAAAAACATCCATCCTTTCATTTACTTTCACGCCTCTTTTCTTTCCTTGTTGTCTTCTACTATTAATTAGTTGTTTCCTTTCTTATCTTCTTTTCTTACTAGCTGGGTTTGTAATTTAATTTTGCTGATTCCTGTATCCTCTTAAATAGAGGTAGACTTGTTTAATCATGGGAAACAATTCATACTACTGAAATAGTTTTTTAGGACAGTGCCTAGCACAATTCAAGTCAACACATGTATCTGTGTACAAAGAATATTGAAACAACGTTATATTAAAATTTTTGCTCTCATTTCCTACAATCTAAGAAACTATGGCAAATACAAATGATGCTGAAAATACTACTGATACTACTAATATTGGTGCTACCTTCACTGTTCCAGCCCTAGTTGTACTGCCATATGCCAAGCCATTTCCAAATGTGTCAAATATTACAATTTTCGCCAATAAAAATTTTAAGCTTTGGCAAGAACGTATTTTCTAGCTGCTTGATGTCCATGGTGTTGCACAAGTACTGCTGCATCCACAACTTAGTGCAGACGCTGATAATAAAATAGTGAAATCATGGCAACATGCCAACAAGGTATGCCGTCATACTATATTACAAATTATTTCTAATGAACTGTTTGACGTGTATCGCAGTTATAACGAAGCAAAAGCTATCTAGGACCCTTAATTAAAAAATTCACTGCTGAAAATGCTACAAAACAAAAATTTATAGTAGAAAAATTTTATCAGTGGCTGATGAGAGATGATAAAGAGATGAACGTGCAAATCAGCGAATATAAAAAATTGCTAGAAGACTTGAAGCCCGAGGGGATATCTTTACCAGAAAAGTTTGCTGCTGGAATGCTAATTGAGAAGCTGCCCGACTCATGGAGTGACTACAAAAATAACTTAAAGCACAAACAGAAAAATTTCACCATTGAGGAAATTGTGACTCACATCCTAATTGAAGATTCCAACAAAAAAGAATCTGCCAAAGCTAGGATGACAGCTCTTAAAGTAAATTTAGTGGAAAGCAGCAACAACAAAGGCAAAAGGTACGAGATTAAGTCTCAAGGTTACAAGCCTAAAAATCCTAACCTTAAAAGAAAAGAAAAGCTCTTGTTTCGTTTGTGAAAAACCTGACCATTATGCCTCAGAGTGCAGGTACAGAGCAGGAAATGACAAAGGAAAAACTAATACTTCCAAGGCTAACTTAGCTGAAGGAGGTGATATTATTGCAGCTGTTATTTCTCAAGTAAACATTGTAGCACATGCAAAAGAATGGGTGGTAGACTCTGGGGCTACTCAGCACATTTGTGCAAATCGAGAAGCATTTTCCTCTTATACTCCTGTAGAGGATGATAGAGAAGAGGTCTACCTTGGAGACTTAAGTACTACCAAAGTCTTGGGTAAAGGTAAAGTTCTCCTGAAACTCACTTCGAAAAAAACTTTAGCCCTTGTTGATGTACTGCATGTTCTGCTATGAGGGCAAACTTGATCTCTGTATCCTTGTTGGGAAGAGCCGGAGTGAAAGTGTCATTTGAATCTGATAAGATCATAATGACCAAAAATAATGTGTTTATGGGAAAGGACTATTGTAACCAAGGACTCTTTGTGTAACGACCCGGCCGGTCGCTTTGAGAATTAAAGTCCCGTTCGGTGGTATAAGGTCTTGAGTAGCTTCGTGTTATGTGTTATGACTGGCGTTCGTGGTCGAGTTCAGTTACCGGATGATTCGGAGTCAATTTAGGAGAAGGATTCTAGTTTTGGAAGTTTAAGAGGTAAAAGTTTACTGAAATTTTGACTTTTGTGTAAGAAACTTCGGAATGGGATTTAGATGGTTCCGACAGCTTCATATGATAATTTTGGACTTAGGCGTACGTCCGAATTTGGATATGGAAACCGTAGGGTAATTTGAAGCATTTCGGCAAAAGTTGGAAAAGTTAAAATTTTGGAAGGTTGAGAGGTTTGACCAAGAGTTGACTTTGGTGATATTAGGGTCGGAATGCGACTCTGAGAGTTGGAATAGCTCCATTATGTCATTTTGGAATTGCTTGCAAAACGTGACGTCATTCCGGATTGATTTGATAGGCTTCGGCGCGAGTTTTAAAAGTTGAAAGATTTGGAAGATCATAAGTTCGATTCATGGTGCGATTCGTAGTTTCGACATTGTTTGATATGATTTGAGACCTCGAGCGAGTCTGTTTTAGGTTATGGAACTTGTTGGTGTGTTTAGACGGGGTCCCGGGTGCCTCGGGTGTGTTTCAAATGGGCTACGAGCCATTTCCTTCTATTTTTGGATTGTTGTTTTGCTGGTACCTGGTTTCCTTAACCGCATTTGCCTCAATACCTCCGTGTTCGCGTAGTGTAATTTTGGAAAATGAAATATTTACTCTTCGCGTTCACATGCTTCTGTCCACGTTCGCGTAGGTCTGCAATTCTCTTCTTCGCGTTCGCGTACTGCTTCACGAGTTCGCGTAGCTCAGTCTTTGGGCCATTAGAATTTTCCTTTTTGCAATCGCACATCTCTGTTCACGATCGCATAGCACATTTTGGGAAGCCTTCATTTTTCTTCTTTGCGATCGCGAGTGATGTTCCGCGATCGCGATGCATTAATCACTGGGCAGGATATAAAAGTACTATATTCTGATAGTTAGCCATTTTCAACATTTTTGGAGTTCTAGAGCTCGATTTTGGACGATTCTTTGTGGGTTTTTCAAGCAAATCAATTGGGTAAGTGTTCTTCACATAGAATTTATTATATTCCATGATTCTATCTTTATTTTTATCATTAAATTAGTGTTTTGAGTTGAGGAAAAATGAGGATTTTGAAGAAAACTTTCAAAATGTAAAATGATGATTTGAGGGACGAATTGGTATCGGAATTTGATAATTTTGGTATGGTTGAACTCGATATCGAATAGGTGTTCGATTTTTGTAATTTTGGTTGGGTTCCAAGATGCGGGCTCCGGGATCGACTTTTGGGTTGATTTTTAGTTTTTGATAAAGATTAAAACTTTATTATCCAGAATAGTTTCTTATGAGTTTATTCATGCTTTGAAGTTATTTTGGCTAGATTTGAGCCTTACGGAGGTTATTTCACTCGAGAAGTTCATTTTAGAGTAACGGTCTATCTTCCTTGAGGTATGTATCTTGCCTAACTTCGTGTGGGGGAACTACCCCTTAGGATTTGAATCTTCTCTGCTAATTGTATAATGTAAAGTCCTTGTACGCGAGGTGACGAGTACGTGCTCGGGCTTATTTGTGAAAAGTTGACCTTTTAGGATTCTTAGGTTCTTATGCTCACTAAATATGAAGTTGTTTTGTTATGATTAAGTCCCCCATTTACTGGTTTCATCCCTACGTGTATTAATTGGAGTCAATTACTTCATGTTCCACTCTTACTGCCTATTTGACTCTTACGTGCCTTAACTGAAGTTGTTACCTTTTCTATTGCCATGCTAATCTTCTCAAAGTGCTTATCATTAATTGAAATTATTATCATCTCTTTTGCAATTGTCTATCCTTAATTGAGATTATGATTATCTTTTCCGTTGCCTCATACTTAATTGGAATTATTGACTCTTGTTATTTCCCTTGTTGTCGAATTATATTTGTGTGGAATCATTTGTTATGTAATGTTTCTCCTTTGTCGAGCAATTCTTATTGTGACTAGTAATCTCTATTGTGTTTATTCCTTGTGAGCTCGTTCTATCGTTTCTTTGTGTTGTAAAGCACTCGGGTTAAATTACTTGTTGTATTCTCATGTATTGTTGTGGTTGTTGCTGTGGTACTCAGTTTGTTGAGCCAAGGGCTATGCGCGGTTGTGGTATTCAGACTATTTAGTGAAAATGTTGGGGAATATGGGCACAAGTTGTGAAGGCCATTCTGTTATGTTGTTGTGTTGTTGGCACGTGATGTTGTTGGGGTATTTTGTTCGGGTGTTTGCACGAGGTTTCTACTGTGCTATCGTTATTGTTGATTATGCACATGCGGCGTGACACGACAGACTATATCTGTGTGTTTGCGCATGTGGCGAGACAATGTGAGAATGTTATTATGCACGTCTGGCGAGACAAGGCGGGCATTTACTTTATTATTGCGCACGTGGCAAGACAAGGTGGGATATGTCAGGGATTGATCTGTGATGACTTGTGACTGCCTGGGGGCACTCTTGTTGTTGTTATTTGTGTCGTGGCATACCTACCTGTGTGATTTTATCTTGTGAAAATTGTGAGGAACATTCTTATGTATTGTTCATTTTCTCTACACTTGCTAGTTGACCTGAACTGTATTAGAACACTTGCACAAACATACATGTAGTTAATCACTCCTTTTGGTTTAAGAAGATGGATCCTGATATTATTGAGTATTTATACACACCCCCATCTACTTGCCTTCTATGTGAGAATGGTTCTATTGGCACGTGCATCGTCTACGTGGTTACTAGTTGTAATGAGGGCATAAGATGCCAAGTGTTTAGGGTTCACATAGTGGGACCCGTGACTTGTGGATATTATGAGGTTTGGTACCTCGTGCTGATTATTGGATGAAATCCGAGGTGAAAGTGGTTATGTTGATCTAGTTGCTACCTGTGCTTCTTTTAATTGTGTTCACCGGATTTAGACTGTGTTCAGCTTACTCTACTGTGCTATAACTTGTTGTGTCCCCCTGCTAGTTGTTGTTTCTATTTCTTATTGCAAGTACCATATTATTGTTGTCATTACGCATAGTATTATAGAGATATCGTATTCTGTTAGTTGTACACTTATACTTGATCAGGTTACTTAGTCCAGTAGTTGTCTTGACTGTTCCTCGTCACTACTCCACTGAGGTTAGTCTTAATACTTGCTGGGTACCGCTGTGGTGTACTCATACTAAGCTTTTGCACAATTTTTGTGCAGATCCAGGCATTTCGGAGTCAGTCGATCGTTAACTAGTTGTACAGATTTTGCTGTGGAGACTCAAGGTAAACCTGCTGCTGTGTTCGCAGGCTTCGGAGTCACTTTCTGAAGTTGTATTTGCATTGTTTAACCTTTTTTTCAAAACAGTTGTATTTAGAGGTTGTCTAGCACACTCCGTAGAGCTTATAACTTGTACTATCGGTTTTGGGATTTGTAAATTTGTAAAGAGTTTTCTATTTTGAAATTGTCAGATGTTAGTTAAATACTGTTGCTATTTCAGTTAATATTAGGCTGACCTAGTCCCTAAGACTAGGTGCCATCACGACACCCAACGAAGGAAAATATGGGTCGTGACACTTTGTACTTAATGTTTCTGATGTTATCAATAGAAATGTATCTGCTTTTGCTTATATGTTAGAGTCTATTTCTTTATGACATGCTAGACTAGGACATATTAATATCGCATATATAAGAAAAATGCAGTCACTAGGCTTAATATCTGGTTTAGAGTAAAAAAATATAAACAAGTGTGAAATATGTGTTGAAGTTAAAAGTACCAGAAAGACTTGTTTTTCTATAAATAGAGAAACTAAATTATTATCCTTGATTCACACTGATTTAGGCAATCTAAAGCAGACTATGACTAGAGGTGGTAAAAGATATTATGTGACTTTTATTGATGATTTTTCTAGATTTACTAAATTTTATTTCTTATAAAACTGAGGTTGAAAATCAACTTAGTAGAAAAATCAAGAGAATTAGATCTGATAGAGGTGGAGAATATTTATCTTTAAATGATTTTTGTGAAAAGAATGTCATTATTCATGAAGTAACTCCGCTTTATTCACCCGAGTCAAATGGAGTAGCTGAAAGGAAAAATAAAACATTGAAAGAGATGATGAACTCTATGCCAGTTACTTCTAATGCACCTGACAACTTGTGGGGTGAAGCTATATTATCTGCATGTCACTTACAAAATAGAATACCACATAGAAGAACTGGCAAAATTCCGTATGAATTATGGAAGGGTTATAAACCTAACTTGAAATATTTAAAAGTGTGGAGGTGTCTTGCTAAAGTTCTTTTGCCTGAATCTAAAAAGAGAAAAATAGGTTCTAAAACTGCTGATTGCATGCTTAGAAGATATGCTGAACATAGTGCTGTATATAGATTTCTTGTTTTAAAAAGTGATGTGCTTGATTACAATACTATAATTGAGACAAAGAATGTTGAGTTCTTTGAATATATTTATCCACTGTCTGATAAAATTTCTCATACACATATTTGAAATAAATAATAAAATTACCTCTAATGAGGAACTGAGAGGGAGCAAAAGGCCTAGGAAAGAATATTTTTCTTATGGAAATGATTTTCAGACTTTTCTTGTCGATAATGTACCGTCAAAATATTTTGAAGTTATATCTTCTTCAGAAGCTAATTATTGGAAAGAGGCAAAAAAAGTTGAAATCGATTCTACTTTGAAAAATAAAACATGGATTTTAACAGATTTACCTCCTTGTGCAAAGCCTATTGGTTGTAAATGGATTTTCAAAAAGAAATTTAATCCTGATGGATCTTTAGATAAATATAAAGCTCGGTTAGTAGCAAAAGGATTTTCTCAAAAATAAAATATAGATTATTTTGATACATTTGCACCAGTGACTAGAATTTCTTCTATTCGAGTTTTAATTGCCTTAGTTTCAATCCATAAACTTTTTATCCATCGAATGGATGTCAAAACAGCTTTTTTAAATGGTGATTTAGAAGAAGAAATTTATATGGTTCAACCTGAAGGCTGTGTCATTTCTGGATAAGAAAAAAAAGTTTGTAAATTAATTAAATCTCTTTATGGAATTAAACAAGCTCTTAAGCAGTGGTATGAGAAATTTGAACAAGTCTTACTGAAAGACGGTTTTTTCTCAGTTGAGGTGGATAAATGTGTTTATACTAAAGTGGTAGACAATGATTATGTGATAATATGTCTATATGTTGGTGGCATGCTTATATTTGGTACAAGTTTAAATATTGTGCAAAGTACTAAATTATTTTTGTCTGCTATTTTTGATATGAAAGATCTGGGTGAAGTAAATACGATATTGGGAGTTAAAGTTATAAGGAGTAAATATGGCATAATGTTATCACAAGAACATTATGTTGAGAGACTTCTTAAGAACTTTGAATATTTTAATGTCACACCTGTGAGCACTTCTTTTGATGCTAACTCTCAGTTGAAAAAGAATAACAGTGACCCAGTTGCTCAGCCTAAATATGTTCAGATTATTGGAAGGTCTATTGTATTTTAATGAATTTTACAAGGACTAATATAGCCTATGCCGTATGTAGACTGAGTAGATATACGCATAATCCCAACAACGAGCATTGGTCTGCATTAGCCAGACTAATGAAATATTTGAGAGGAACCATGAATTACGATATCCTATATAGTGGATTTCTTTCTACTTTAGAAGGGAACAGTGATGCAAACTGGATCTCTGATTCAGATTAGATAAAATCAACTAGTGGTTATGTATTTACCCTTGGTGGTGGTGCAATATCTTGGAAATTAGCTAAACAGACGATCATTGCTAGATCGACTATGGAATCAAAGTTTGTAGCTCTGGAATTAGCTGGTTCTGAGGCTGAATGGCTAAGAAATTTTTTAGCTAATATTCCTTTAATAAAGGACGCATTGCCTCTCGTGTCTATACATTGTGATTGTCAAGGGGCAATAGCTATTGCAAAGAATAAATCTTATAATTGTAAAAGTAGACACATGAAAATGAGACATGATATCATAAAACAGCTGTTGAGACATGGAATAATTTTCATTGACTATGTGAAGTTAGAGATAAATTTGGTCGATCCTCTGACTAAACCTGTGGGAAGAAAATTAATTCTTCAAACATCAAGAGAGATGGGGTTAAGGCCGACATGTTGTCAATAGAGATGGTAACCTAACCAATGTGATTGGAGATCCCGTGAAGTAGGTTTATATAGGTAATAACAAGTCGATATTGACATTGAAGCACTAAAAGAGAGTGCTTGACTGCTACTAATTGAGAGGCTGAGTTATAATTCTTAATGAAATTCACATTCCTTATGGATGGTGTATTTAAAAGCAGTATGCACTTGAAGAATTCACCTATATGAGAGTCGAGTGGGGCCGCTCTGTCACGACCCAAAATCCAACTGGTCATGATGGCACCTAACCCAACCCGCTAGGTAAACCAGTTATCAACTATCCAATTCCAATGAAATTTAACAAGACAAATAAGTAAAAGAAAATATCTACATCGTATACATTCCCCAAGGACTGGTGATACAAATTATAAGCTTCTACGATTAGAATAAAGCTGGTATGAAATAAATACATCATCTATTCGAAATGTACATAAACAAATTGTTATGAATCTACGGCTACCATGAACAAGAGGCAGCTACAACCGGAATGCAGGTACATCTTCAAATCCAGATCCCGTCGATCTCAGCAACGTCAGCAGCCAACATCTGCACGCAAGGTGCAGAAGTGTAGTATGAGTACAACCGATCCCATGTACTCAATAAGTAACAAACCTAACCTTAGGTTGAAAGTAGTGACGAGCTGGAACAAAGGTCGGGTCTAACATCAATAGCCAACAACAGTTCATAACAACGCCAAAGCAAGTAATAAAAGAAGTAATTCAGAGATGAAATGATTAGCTTATTCATGGTTTCCCAAAAAAGAATAGTTTCGTTTTCAAGTATATCAGTGGAAACCCAAATCTATTATTGAAATCATCAAAAATATGAGTAAGTTTGAAAACAGTAATTTTTCCCAAAAATCCTTTCAATAATAGATAAGATGTTCCATTTTCCTTTCCAGATATCCAGTGTAAAATATATCACTATGCCCATATGTCAATATGTGTGAGCAGTCATGAATAACGTGATACTGTACAATATGAGGAAAAAGGCATCTTTACGCATGTGTGTCATATGTGCATGTCAATGCATTGCATCTCAAAGATGAGCTCATGTACTCACACTCTCAGAGTACTCAATGTCACTGTCTCACACTTTCCACTCATCATGCTCAATGACTCGACATGCTCAGTCACTCAATACTGTATATGGCCAATTCAGCCCAAAGATCTATCCCGAATATACATAGCAACTGCCAGTCAGTCACTCAGTACTGTAAAAAGCCAATCCAGCCAGGGGAAGATCCATCTCCAAATATAAATGCTTCGGATAAGATCCATGTCCATGGAAGATCCATCTCTCAATATAAATTAATTGCGCTCACTAGGGGTGTGTGCAGACTCCGGAGGGGCTCCTTCAGCCCAAGCACTATATCAAGCCAATCATGACATAAATAAATATATAATCTGCTGCGGCGTGCAGCCCGATCCCGTAATATAATCAATATAACATGCTGCAGCGTGCAACCCGATCCCATAATATCACTCACACTCAGGCCCTCGGCCTCACTCAGTCATCAATCTCTCCAGTCTCTCGGGCTCACAATGCCATGAAACTAGCCCCAAAATGATGGTATGATGTGTCCATATATAGCAAAAAAGACTGAGATATGATATGAAATAAATGAACATGACTGAGTATGAAATTTTCAAATTAAACAAGTAATGCAACAGTAATATGACCTCGGTGGGTCCCAACAGAATAAGCATGAAGCCTAGACATAGTTTCTAGCATGGATCACAGTTCAATAGCTCTAGTACGTAAAGATTTCATGGTTACAGATAAGATAAGGTAGCTACACAGTACCACAGGAATAACAGAGCCACAATTCACGTAGTACACGCCCACACACCCGTCACCTAGCATCTGCGTCACCTCAACACCAAAGACACAACACGTATTCGGGGTTTCATACCCTCAGCACCAAGTTTAGAAGTGTTACTTACCTCGAACAAGCCAACTCCAATACCGAACAAGCCAAACGACGCTCCAAAAACGCTATCACGCGCATACCGACCTTTGAACGGCTCAAAACTAGCCAAAAGCAACTCAAATACATCAAATAATGCCAAAGGAAACAAATCCAATCGAAAAAGGTCGAATCTTTAATCAAAGCCCGAAAATCTTTCATCCCAAAAGTCCAATCCGGGCCTGCACCTAGGAACCCGACTAAACTCACAAAATCCGACAACCTATTCAAATACGAGTCCAATCATACTAGTTTTATTCAAATCCGACACCGATTTGATGTTTAAAACTCACAAATTCACTTTATAAAACTTTAGGCAAAAACCCCCAATTTCTCTTTTGGAACCCTCAATCAAATGCTGAATATGAAGATAGATTCATGATATAAAATCCAAAATGAGTAGAGAACACTTACCCCATCCACATGGTGAAAATTGCATCAAGAATAGCCTCAATCCGAGCTCCATAGCTCCAAAAATGTAAATATGACCAGAACCCCCGAAATAGAGTACTTTATAATCTGCCCAGGCATTCCTCTTACGCGAACGCGGGAACTCCATCGCGTTCGCGATGAACAAAAGTATACTGCCTCCAAAATACACTATGCGATCGCGGACAAGGCTCCGTTAACACGAAGAACAAACTAGCAGCCTCCCAACAATACACTACGTGATCGCAAATGTACTCGTGCGAACGCGAAGCACACAGGCGACCCAGCATCGCGAACGCTTCTAGTGTTGCGCGGACGCGTTGAAGAAACTTCCAACTCCTGCTCTCAGCTCAAACCTAGGTGAAAGCGACATCCATTATGCGAACGCGTACAGTCTTCAACACCAAGCTACGCGATCGCGTCTAGCCAATTGCGACCGCGATTATAAAACAACCCTGCTCCATTTTCCCTTTACGTGATCGCATCTACTAATTCGTGATCGCGAAGAACAATCCATGCACCAGAAACCAGAACACACCAGCAAGGCCAAAATGGAGGGAAATGATCCGAAACACACTCGTAACTCATCCGAGCCACTCAGGACCCCGTCCAAATATACCAACAAGTCCCATAACATAACACGGACCTATTCGAGGCCTCAAATCACACATAACAACAACAAAACGACGATCACACCTCCAACCAAAATCTATGAACTATGAACTTTCAATTTCTAAAACTCACGCCGAAACATATCAAATCAACTCAGAATGAACCCAAATTTTTGCACACAAGTCTCAAATAAAATAATGAAGCAATTCCAATTCCCGGAACCACAATCCGAGTCAAATATCCTCAAAGTCAACTTCTGGTCAAACTTATAAACTTTCCAAACCTTCAAATTTTTAATTTTTGCCAATTTGTGCCGGAACCTTCTAGAAACATCCAACTGTAAATCCGGGCATACGCCCGAGTCCAAAATCACCATCCGTACCTATCGGAACCATCAAAACTCCGTTCCGGGGTCAAATTCACAAAAAGTCAAACTTGGTCAACTCTTCCAATTTAAAGCTTCAATAATGAAATTCATTCTTCCAAATTGATTTCGAATAACCTGAAAACCAAAACTGACGATTCACATAAGTCATAATACATTATACGGAGCTAATCATGCCCATAAAATATCGAGCGAAGTGCAAATGCTCAAAACAACCGATTGGGTCGTTACATCCTCCCCCACTTAAACATACGTTCGTCCTTGAACGTGCCAAGAGTTGTTCCCAAAGCCATCAAACCGTCGTGTAACCTTACTATGCTCATACCCCGGGGCGATCCCACGTCACCCTATCCCATACAAGACATATTGAAGAACATTAATTCAATCTTAGCACATAGACCTTAGAATCCAATCTTCCAACATCCGGAATTTCCCATAAAACCCAAATCTCGCATCTATACACTGTATAAATCTGAACAAGCAACATCGAGCAATAACTGTAATCTAAGACACAATCACATGATATACCACATAACTCACATACTCACAGCAAAAACTTCTAATCACCGTAGCTGCTTAAAACCTTCGTACAGTGCCGATGATGAAAGAAAAACGCAGAAACTCGTAACCACTTGTCAGACTAACAAGTCATGGAAATCTCCCTCCTCCGACAAGATCTATAGCAAATTTCTAAGCCGACTTCCGATATTATTCTTCCGTAATCAAATCCGATAGTATCCATTCTAGGCCCAAACATCTCATCAAATACAACCACTCTAGTGACTTGCCACACCAATACAACCTAAACCCACAACCCGTGCAATCCGCGCACCAATAAGCAACAACCTAAATGTACTCCATCATGGAAAATTACTCACACGAGAAAACCATCCCGCAAGTTCAACTAGCACCACCAAAAATCACAATGCTACGAACCCATCATACATGGTAGAACCAAGACACACGAATCTAACACAAGGAATTATATCTCAACATAACCCCGTTGCAATGCGTGACCCCACCCAAACACTGGTCCGTATGAAATACCTCGAGCCACCATGCCCAAAATCAACATCCACGTGCAATTTGACATCAAATACCCAGGTGCATGACCATAATCACGGAGAAGCAAACGACACAATCACAAACTCGAAAGAATATAACCAATGCGCAATCAATCATGTGTCACCGAAATGCCTGTCTTGCTCAAATTCCGCTATAAAGCTTGAATAGAACCGTACCATGTGTGCATATAACTAATAAATCACAACCCCTTGTAACATAGAAGAGTAACTCATAGAACATATCAGAACACGAATAAGCTCAACACCAACCAAATGGCTCATCACTCAACAATAGCAGTACGAAGCCAACCAATCCAAACCGGTGTAGAATACACATCCTCATTGGACTACCAACGGGCCCCGAATCAACTCTGGTCATCCAAAAATAGATAAATAACCATCCGAAGGTCCACAATGACTGAATCATAACACTTACTATCATTTGGCTAGCTCGCACCATAACTTCACAGTCCACGACCACGAAACAATCTGTTTCTGATAACTCCCAGTCTCAAAATCCATAAACACACAAATCACCTTATCCGATCTCAACTCCACTGCCCGAATGTCCAACACATCTCTTATACACGATCATCATTACGAGGAATACCTCTATAATTCTTCCGTGCCACATAGCAAAATCTGAATATCAGCAGTCGCTCACCCAGGCGAGCACCACAATACCAATGAAACATCCGTAAGTCAAAACACAATGCGACTTCTGAAATGCACAGCCTTCTCAGGCAATACCAAGTAGTAATAGCATTCACCTAGACATATGAAACTGTCCATCTTGTTTAAGAATTCATGACCTTCCCTTCAAAACTGAACCGTGACCTTGCACATGCAAATTTCAGTCCCAAGAAAAGCACGAGAATCTCATAATCAACTCTGAGTCACAAGCAAACTACATTCTCAATTAGCCAGGAACCTTCTATTTGATCTCATCCGGGAGAAAATCACAATACGCAACATGTTTCCCACACCGGTAGGAAATATACACCTCGAACCGTGGTAAAAACCATTGAGAACACTTTGAAACCCATTTGCACATAACAAAGTCATCAGAACTGAATCTCTCTAACTACTCCAAGCCACGTAGGTCGCCAAACCTAAGATTATTGCCACAAAATACCTGTAGAGACTCACCACTTCATAAGTACCCAAAGGACCGATCATATCCATTACTGTGCTGATCCAGCCTATTACTAAGCTGTCCTATTTCTCCGAGTTCCTTCTGAATTACCCTCAAGTTGACACTTCTCCTTGCCAGAACACCACGATCCTTAACCAAAAATCACCCCACGAGATCCTAACATAAAACCACAACGCCCTAAGGCCCATAAGCCACTGAATTCTCTCTTAAGCCCCCCAAAGCACCACAACCGAGATACCCACTCTGAAGAGACCCTTTTGTGAACCTAAAACTGTTTCCTTCATCTTCTCGATACTGAAGTGTAAAATCCATAACGGTATAGAAATACCGTGAATCTTGACAACATCCAATGTAAATCTCGGGCTCTAGCCATATACCAATCCGCAAAATTCTCAATTGCCATATATAAGTCTTGAATCCATTAGAACCTTCTCGAGAGTCATCCGCTCTGCCCGAATCTCAATTGCACCGATCAAACGGTCGAATGACCTATGCCCCACTGGCACAATAGGGCACAAAGAAGTAATCCACACCTCTAAGCAACTGAGTAAATTCCTACTCCATGCACACTACATCGTTCACGAATAACAATTCAAATCATTCCATGATTCTCATATACCCATAAAGTGTAATACAACCCATACCTAGAAATTCTTTTACTCGAGTTATCCTTGATCTCAACCTCTGCAAGTCATAATTGATTCACCAGTATATGTCAAACCGAAACCATTACAACACAAAACCGTGCAATCAACTTGTCGATAGCAGACTCCCCCGCTTAGCTCAAAGCCATGGAATAAAACATTTGAGAACTTACAATGACCATACCCCATTACTGCCATAATACCACAATGAGGTTCAACTAAATCCTTCATAAGCTCATGTAATACAAACTATCTAATACCTCAAATCATCTGCAACTCTCGCATTCATCCTCGTGATGGTCAGGTCAACTATTACAACCAATCCAAACTCAAATCGCACAAATATAACCCAATGGTAGATAAGAAATCCTCCACACAACATCATAAAAATTACATATCCGTAGATTATCTCGCAAGTTGTAACCCACCTACTTAGCCTCAAACTGACATCTCTTTATACCCTTTCACAGCCACAACTACTATGCAATCACTTAATCTTCCTAAGTCTAAACTCACCAACAAGGCATGAGAACCTAATTCATCCCACAGTTAAACAACATGAGAGACCCTCCAATGCATTCATAACTTGAGACTATACGTCAAATCAAGACAAAATCAAACACCCAATAGTCCTTTCTATAGATCAAGCAAACTCTTCTCATCACATTCAAACCATATGAACACATCTCGCAGTCACATCATACTCATCACGTAGCCATCCAGCTACTCATCGAGTCACGAATTCCACTCATATGGACACTACCGGACGTATAAGTCCAAACACACGTGCTCACACAACCTAAATCCTCGTGCTCAAGCTACAATCAATACCCGGTCTCAAGTCCTCCAGACTGGCCCATCATCAGCACACAAAAATCGCATTTCACACCTCGTCCATGGAATCGCAAGCCGTCGATGCACAGCTGATACCGAGCGCTCAAATGCGCGTACGAATACGTGGAAGGCATTCAAAGAGTTACGCTTCAAGTTGAATCAATGCCGCACGATAAGGAAAGAAAGATGGGAAGTGTATCCTAAATGTCTTGTAGCTTCTCAAAGATAGGTATGGACGTCATCATACCGATCCGCAAGACTCTGCTAGACACTTGCTCATGACTTGTAGAATCTATGAACCTAGAGCTCTGATACCAACTTGTCACGACCCAAAATCTAACTGGTCGTGATGGCACCTGATCTAACCCGCTAGGTGTGCCAGTTATCAACTATCTAATTCCAATGAAATTTAATAAGACAAATAAGTAAAAGAAAATATCTATATTTTATACATTCTCTAAGGACTGGTAGTATAAATCATGAGCTTATAAGATTAGAATATACAAAGTTTGTATGAAATAAATACATCATCTGTTCGAAACGTATATAAACAGATTGTTATGAATTAAGGCTGCCATGAACAAGAGGAAGCTACGACCGGAATGCAGGTAAATCTTCAAATCCAGCTCCCCTCGATCCCAGCAATGTCGGCAGCCAACATCTGCACGCATGGTGCAGAAGTGTAGTATGAGTACAACCGACCCTATGTACTCAGTAAGTAACAAACACAACCTTAGTTTGAAAGTAGTGACGAGCTGGAAAAAAGGTCCAACACCAATAGCCAACAGCAGTTCATAACAACGTAAAGCAAGTAATAAAAGAAGTAATTCAGAGATGAAATGATCAGCTTATTCATGGTTTCCCAAAAAGAATAGTTTCGCTTTTCAAGTATATCAGTGAAAACCCAAATCCTTTATTGAAATCGTCGAAAATATGAGTAAGCTTGAAAATAGTAATTTTTCCCAAAAATCCTTTTAACAATAAATATGATGTTCCATTTTTCTTTCCAGATATCCATTATAAAATATATCACTATGCCCATATGTCAATATGTGTGAGAAGTCATGAATGACGTGATACCGTACAACATGAGGAAAAAGGCATCTCTATGCTTGTATGTCATATGTGCATGTCAATGCAATGCATCTTAGAGATGAGCTCATGTACCCGCACTCTCAGAGCGCTTAATGTCTCTGTCTCACACTTTCCACTTATCATGCTCAATCACTCGACATGCTCAGTCAGTCAATACTGTATATGGCCAATTCAGCCTAGGAAAGATCTTTCCCGAATATACATAGCAACTGCCATTCAGTCACTCAGTATTGTATAAGACCAATCCAGCCCGGGGAAGATCCATCCCCAAGTATAAATGCTTCGGAAAAGATCCATGTCCAGGGAAGATCCATCTCTCAATATAAATCAACCGCGCTCACTAGGGGTGTGTGCAGACTCCGGAGGGGCTCCTTCAGCCCAAGCGCTATATCAAGCCAATCATGGCACAAATACATATATAATCTGCTGTGGTGTGCAGCCCGATCCCATAATATCACTCACACTCAGGACCTCACCTCACTCAGTCATCAATATCTCCAGTCTCTCGGGCTCACAATACCGTGAAACTAGCCCCAAAATGATGATATGATGTGTCAATAGATAGCAACAGAGACTGAGATATGACATGAATAGAATGAACATGAGTGAGTATGAAATTTGCAAATTAAACAAGTAATTCAACAGCAATATGACCTCGGCGCGTCCCAACAGAATAAGCATGAAGCCTAGACATGGTTTCTAGCATGGATCACAACTCAATAGCTCTAGTACGTAAAGATTTCATGGTTATAGATAAGATAAGGAAGCTACACAGTACCACAGGAACAACAAAGTCACATTTCACACGGTGCACGCCCACACGCCCGTCACCTAGCATGTGCGTCACCTCAACACCAAATACATAGCACGTAATTCGGGGTTTCATACCCTCAGTATCAAGTTTAGAAGTGTTACATACCTCGAACAAGACAATTCTAATAGCGATGCTCCAAAAATGTCATCACGCGCATACCGACCTCGGAACGGCTAAAAACTAGCCAAAAGCAACTCAAATGCATCAAATAATGCCAAAGGAAACAAACCCAACTGAAAAAGGTCGAATCTTTAATCAAAGCCAGAAAATCATCCCAAAAGTCTAATCCGGATCTGCACCTAGGAACCCGATAAAACTCATAGAATCTGACAATCCATTCAATTACGAGTCCAATCATACTAGTTTCACTCAAATCTGACACATATTCGATGTTCAAAACTCAAAAATTCATATTATGAAACTTTAGGCAAAAACTCCCAATTTCTCTTTTGGAACCCTCAATCAAATGCCGAAAATGAAGATAGATTCATGATATAAAATCAAAAATGAGTAGAGAACACTTACCTCAATCCACATGGTGAAAATTGCTTCAAGAATCGCTTCAATCCGAGCTTCATAGCTCCAAAAATGTAAAAATGGCCAAAACCCCCCGAAATAGAGTACTTTATAATCTGCCCAGGCATTCCTCTTACGCGAACGCGGGAAGTCCATCGCGTTCTCGATGAAAAAAAATAATCTGCCTCCAAAATACACTTTGCGACTGTGAACAAGGCTCCGCTAACGCGAAGAACAAACTAGAAGCCTCCCAACAATACACTACGCAATCGCAAATATCCTCATGCGAACGCGAAGCACACAGGCGACCCAGCATCGCGAACGCATCCAGTGTTGCGCGAACGTGTTAAAGAAATGTCCAACTCCTGCTCTCAGCTCAACCCTACGCCAACGCGACATCCTCTATGCAAACGTGTACAATCTTCAACACCAAGCTACATGATCGTGTCTGGCCAATCGCGACCGCGAATAAGAAACAACCCAGCTCCATTTTCCCTTTACGTGATCGCGATGAACAATCCATTCACTAGAAATGGAACACACCAGCAAGGCCAAAATGGAGGGAAATGATCTGAAACACGTCCACAACTCATTCGAGCCACTCAAGACCCCGTCCAAAATATACCAATAAGTCCCGTAACATAAAACGGACCTACTCAAGGCCTCAAATCACACATAACAATATCAAAACAATGAATTGCACCTCAAACCAAAATCTATGAACTTTAAACTTTCAATCTCCAAAACTCACGCCGAAACATATCAAATGAACCCGGAATGAACCCAAATTTTTGCACACAAGTCCCCAATAACATAACGAAGCTATTCCAATTCCCGAAATCACAATCCGAATAAGATATCCTCAAAGTTAAAAACCGGTCAAACTTATAAACTTTCCAAACCTTCAAATTTCTAATTTTTGCCAATTTGTGTCGGAACCTTCTAGAAACATCCAACTGCAAATTCGGGCATATGCCCGAGTCCAAAATTACCATCCCGACCTATCGGAACCATCAAAACTCCGTTCCCAGGTCAAATTCATAAAAAATCAAACTTGGTCAACTCTTCCAATTTAAAGCTTCAACAATGAAATTCATTTTTTCAAATCGATTCTGAATAACCTGAAAACCAAAACCGACGATTCACATAAGTCATAATACATTATACAGAGCTAATCATGCCAGTAAAATACCGAGCGAAGTGCAAATTCTCAAAACGATCGGTCGGGTCATTAAATGCTCCTATGAGATTTTGGCCTAGTCTCTAAAGCTCGCATGAATAACCAGGCATGCGCATGGCCTAGTGGCGCAAAACCGTGTTGAATATCAAAATTGTGAGGGTCAAAATGTGATTGATAAAATCTCTGACTTACAATAAGAATTATTGGTTTATAGAAAAACTATATTTCACCAGCAATTCTGTCAAATTTTATCAGTCTAAGTTTTGTTCATAGTCCAAAAGACACCAAACCAATGGTTTAAGAGATCCCACTATAGAAGTGTCTAGCCGTTCGCCGAAGGAAAAGTATTCTTTATGAAAGTATCCGAAAGGCGCACTTAACCTGATCGCCCGCTTAGTTTCATAAGTCTAAATGATTTGGGGCACAGAATATGCCATAGATGTGAAATTTGCTAATTTTCATTATCAGTTTTCTCATTACATGAATGAGACATAACTTCTTATAATAAGAATAGTGAACTAGAAATCAGATTTTGATTGGTTTGAGGATTTCGATCTTGAACTATTGGAATTCCACTCTTTATGTAATATTTCTTTTCTTACTGACTGAATTCAGGTAGAGAGAGGAATATTCGATCAAAACCCCTAGTCTGATCAATTCCAACTTCATGCTCACTTATGAAATCAAGCTAATAAGCCAAAAACAGAGCATGAAGTCCACTGGCATGAGAATCAAGCGAAGTAGAGACATAAGCAGATCCAAAGAAAAGAAGCAAGACGACTACTTCCATTCCTCTCCTTAGACCGATAGTACTACAAGACAGAAATAAGGCGATTATTACCTAATATAATAATGTGAATTATAAAAATTGGGCGCGCTAGCGCTCAAGCCTATTCTAATAAGGGCGTTAGCGCATCCGTTTTCTTGCTGGGGCGTAGCGGTTTGAAATTTAGAAAATATGGAGATTCATAGAACGAACATGGTGCGGTCACTCATCTCCGATGACGATATCATCGCGAAGGATAGCGTAGCGTGTAAAAAGAACTCCTGGATATACTTGGGCTGCTACGAACCAAATCACCAAATGGTGAGTTAATGGGAAAGCAGGTCAAGCTCCGTAAAAGCCCAACGGGGCTCCTATTACAAAACGAACTCTACCTCGAGGAAGCAGACGACCAGAATTTCGAATCGTCAGAAAAGAGATAGAAGTAGTAGGAGTTCCACTCGAAGTGCAAATGATTCATTTAGAGGCCCTTCTCTATGTATTCATGTGCAGATAGGGGAATTGCAGGACTAATTAAATTTCCAAAGCTATAAGTACTAGACTAGAAAGGAGATTTGCTTGGTATTAAGTCAACTCTATCACTTGGACCATACAAACCAGCAAGTCTTACTTCTTTTGTTATAAACCTTTGCAATAGTGGGGGATGTGGCAGTATTTCAAAGCTAATATGGACAAATGGATTATTATATCCATGTGTCCTACAAACAACAAAGAGTGACAATTGATACCATGTTCTGGCAAGATACATGCAACATTTTTGACAACTAAACTTGACAAATGGCAAGAAAAGCTTTCAATTTGTTGCCTATAAAAGGGACTTCCTTCCGCAAATCTCAATACAAAAGAAACACTCATCCTTTCATTTACTTTCACTCCTCTCTTCTGTCCTTGTTGTCTAATATTAATTAGTTGTTTCCTTTCTTATCTCCTTTTCCTACTAGCTGGGTTTGTAATTTAATTTTGCTGATTCATGTATCCTCTTAAATAGAGGTAGACTTGTTTAATCATGGGAAGGCATTTCATACTGCTGAAATAGTTTCTTAAGACAGTGCCTAGCACGACTCAAGTTAACCCGTGTATCCACTTACAAAGAATATTGAAACAGTGTTATTATTGAAATTGTTCCTCTCATTTCTTACAAACTTAACGAAAGAGAAGTATATTTGAGCCAATAATATTACAGCAGAAGTATATTTAATCCAAAATATAACAAAAAATATATTTAAACATTTTCTCATAGTACAAAAGTATATTTGCCCATTTCCCTTTTTTAAAGGAGATAGATTCACACGTCTAAACGGATGTTGAAATTGTATATGAAACTATGAATTCAGTTGCCGTCAATTTACAACAATGATTTTCATTTGTCTAATTTAGTAGAAAGAGTAAGTGCACATGTTAAAGGACGTATTACATTTTTGGAATGAATAAATTAAGATGTTTATTTTTTAACCGTTTAACTTTTTGACGAATCGATTCTAACAGCACAAAGCAGTCAAATTTAATTTGTACTAACTCATAATGGAATTATACATTGTTTTCTTAGATAAGCAAGACTGCAACTTGGGACATTACGAAACGCCAACACGGATAAAACACGTGGAATTACCTAAATTAAGAATAGATATAAAATTTTATATTATTTGGCATTGACATGATATAGTATAAAATTTAGTCCATTTGTTATAATTGTCGGATTTCATTTGAGTTCTAAAATCAATGTTTATAAGAAGTCGATTTGTCCATTATTTTCTACAATTATTGGAAATTTGGAATACATGGCCCATATTTCCACAATCACCCCTGTAAATTATGTGCAAAGGAAAAAAAAAAAGAAAAAGAAACTACTACTCTCTTGATTGGAAAAAATGACGTGTATAATTACTCAAGTACGGTAGGCGAGCAATACTAATAATAGATGCGCTAACGAATGGAAAATGCTCAGGAGGTGACCAATTTTTCAAAGTAAAATGCAAAGTCAATAAATGATCAACATTGATTTGATGAGATTTAGAAGAAAAATGTCATTATCATCACAACTCACCAGATACGAAAAATACCCCAAAATTTAAGAGTAGATTTTCTTTGAAAAATTGTGCACAGTATTGGAGAATCTAAAATTTGTAGATTACGTGATGAACAAAAGGACAATGAAAACGTGGATATTATAGTGGAGAATATTTAAGTGACTACGACAACAAAGTTATTTTTAACATGACGAAAACATTGACACGTTAAATACTTAAATGATATAATGCCACGTGGGAACAGAGACAAACGTAAGACGAAGCGAATAAAAACTAAGATCGAGGACAACAGCTTCGGTTGGCACCAGATAGATCCCGAAGGAAACATTGTTAACGAGGGCAAACGAATATTTGCCACCAAATGGCATTCAATGAAGAATATTCCTCAGTATTAAATATATATTCATCAGAATTTTGACATTCATAGCCTGCCGTTATATATTCATTAATGATCCCATTATTGTCATTAAAGAGAGTCTTGATCCTAGGACCTTGTTCCCTAGATATATCTATAAATAGTGGCTTCAACAGCCATTGTAAGATACGAAATTTCTAACAAACTTATGCTACACATTATTCCAAGCTAAATAATACTTTATTTTTTGTCTATCAATATTCTTATTGCTGTCTTCGGAAGCCTTGCTCTCGGAACCAAGTTGTCCGCTGTCTTATCTTGATATCAACACTAAGTCTTGCATTTATTTAATTTATTTATCATTTTGAGATCAAATCGATTCGCTTGTCTATAAATCAATCTATAAATTCAACTGCACCATTTTACGAATAAACAGTTTGGCGCCCACCGTGGGGCTTAGACAATTGTGTAATTAAGTTGATCGTTGCATCTATTACTAATCTGTTTGGTTCTTTGTTTCTTAGCAAAACTCGTAAAAGATGGCAGATAACGATGTCAACGTCGCACACAACGTCGAGGCACAGGAAAATCTGCCTCGCTACAAGGATTCGATCAGTGACACCCGCAACGAGGAGGACGTAGCCACGTCGGTTCATGGCAAGTGGTATCCCCGACACGTACGGGAGGCGACTCCTGATGACGCTGAAGACAAGCATGTTGCGGAAACAATGAGGATCCTAAGAGAACAACAAAAGGTTATCATGGGCCATCTCTCGCGGCAAGACCAGGCCGTGATAGAATTGAGGCAAGCATTGTCGGGTGCTTCCAACAACGCTAATGGAAGGGGTTCAGTTCCTCCCGGTAGTGCTCCCGCAAACCAAACAGCATAAAGGGTTGATAACAACACCCCGAGGGGTGAGGTCGGCTTCGACGAGGCCGGGGGGATCGACAGCGGATATGGTAACAATAACGATAATGATCCTTTCAAAATCGAGCTCATGCAGTTTATGAGGGAAATACACCCAGTTGCCGTTCAAATCGAGCGCAACAAAAAAGTTGATTCTAAAATGGTTCAAAATGCCAGACGTACCGAAGTATGATGGGAATTTGGATCCACAAGAGTACATCACCACTTATACAATGGCGGTAAAAGGAAACGACTTAGTTTTACATGAGATTGAATCGGTCCTGCTGAAGAAATTCGGAGAAACCCTCATGAAGGGGGCTCTAAAATGGTACTCACTTTTACCCGAGCACTCAATAGATTCCTTTGAGATGCTCGCAAATTATTTCATCAAGGCCCATGCTGGGGCCAGAAAGGTACATGCCCGTGAGACCGACATAATTAGAATTGCGCAAGGAGAGTTCGAAGTGTTGTGAGAATTCGTGACTAGGTTTCAGAAAGAAAGGATGCTGCTACCGGTCGTGCCAGATGAATGGGCGGCTCAGGTGTTCACTAAAGGGTTGAATTGAGGAGCTCCGAGGCCTCTCGAAAACTGAAAGAAAGCCTGCTCGAGTTCCAGCAACTATATGGGAAGATATTTACAACCGTTACGAATCAAGGATAAGAATATAACACGACCAACTCAGTTTCCCTGCATCAACCAAGGGTCGGGATCGAGAAAAGAACAAGGATAAGTCGAAGGATGATTTTGACACAGATCAACACACTTCTAAGGGCCGGTTTTTTCCCTACGAAAGGACCGAAGAACGCGGCAGAGGTTTTCAGTCGACGAACAGGTTCGCTCCTGATAGGAGAACTGACCGCGACTGAAATAACATGTCATTGTAGGACAAAGAGGTATCAGGCTCCCGGGATCCTACATATCCTAGATTGTCCGAATATAATTCAATGTCAGCATAGTAGAGTTGGTATCATCGATGAGGAACATTAAAGAAGCACGGTTCTCGAGGCTAATGAGATCTGATCCCAGGAAAAGGGATCCCAATCTGTGGTGCGATTATCATGGGACTAATGGCCATCAAACTGGGGATTGCCAACATCTGCGCGAGGAGGTGGCGACATTGTTGAAAATTGGCCATCTCAGAGAGTTCTTAAGCCGCTGGGCAAAAAATAATTACGGCTGCAACCGGGATAACGCAGAGCCCTCGAAGATATGAGAAGACCCTCATCGACTAGTAATTAACATAATTTTTGGGAGGAACAATATTAATGGTGTAACCTTTTCGGCAGAAAAAAAAACTAAGGTGTCGGTGACCCAAAGCAAGAGACTCCGGGAAGTCACAGAGGACGATATCACCTTCACAAAGGAAGATGCCGATGGACTTCTCCTACCGCACAACGATGCCCTGGTAATTTCTCTTAATATTTTTTTAAAATTAAAAGTATTTTGGTGGACCCTGGAGAGTGCTGGAGCAAGCCAAGCTAACCGGAAGCATCATTTCGGCCACAAAGCTCCTCATCAGGTTCAACTTAGTAAGTGTGACAACTCGATGGGAGATCCTGATGCCCACAAACGCCGAAGGGGTCATGAAGACTACCTTGTTTGAAGTAGTAGACAGCGACATGGGCTACAACATTATTCTTGGCAGACTATGGCTAGATGAAGTTTGTGCCATCAATATACCATCAACTTCTGAAATTCCCGACTCCAGAGGGAATCAAACAAATGAGAGGAGATTAACTGGCAGCAAGGGAGATGAACGCGATCTCTTCCAGCAATAAAGGAAAAGAACACACAGCATAGCAATTACAAGGAGGCGGGGAGCTGTTGGAATCCTATCAGGTACCAAGGTATTTCCATGTACCGGAAGAAACGGACGCAACCAAATCCACGGCGGAAGAACTCAAACAGGTGGCGTTGTTCGAAAAATTCCTAGAAAGGAAGTTCCACTTGGGGAATGGATTAAACCCCGAGCTCAGTTCAAGATTTATAGAATTTTTAAAACTAATGTTGATTGTTTTGCATGGTCGCACGCGGATATGACAGGTATCCTGCTAGAGGTGGCCGCGCACAAGTTAAGCCTGGATCCTAACTTCTCTCCGGTAAGGCAAAAGAAACATGTTTATCAAAGAAGAGATAACTCGATTGCTTGATATCAATTCAATCCGGGAGGTAAAGTATCCCGACTGGCTAGCTAACATAGTAGTAGTTCCAAAAAAGAATAATAAATTTTGCATGTGCATAGATTATAAGGATCTGAATAAGACGTGCCCAAAAGACTCGTTCTCATTTCCAAACATTGATCAAATGATTGATGAAACGGTCGGTCACGAGTTGATGAGTTTCCTCGATGCTTATTCCGGGTACAACCAAATCAAAACGAACTCGGAGGATCAGGAAAAAACTTCGTTCATAACGAACTTTGGCATATATTGCTGCAATGTGATGCCTTTTGAGCTTAAGAACGCTGGAGCCACTTATCAAAGGCTCGTGAACAGAATGTTCGAAAAGCAAATAGGGAAAATAATGGATGTTTACATAGACTATATGTTGGTTAAGTCTTTGAACACAGATGACCATCTGAAACACGTCAAAGAAACATTTGACATCCTAAGGAAGCACAACATGAAGCTTAATCCCAAAAAGCATGTATTCGGAGTCAGCACCGGGAATTTTTTGGGTTTCCTAGTGTCACAAAGGGGGATCGAAGTCAATCTCGACAAGATTAAAGCCATCAAGGACATCCCTGACCAGCTGACAAATGTGAAAGAAGTCCAAAGGCTAACCGAAAGACTGGCTGCTCTGAGCAGGTTCATTTCCCAGCCCTCGAAAAAATGCCATCACTTCTTCTCACTTCTGAAGAAGAACAACAACTTCGATGGACTCCGGAATGCCAATAGGCTCTAAAAGACTTGAAACGGTATTTATCAAGCCCTCTGTTACTATCAAAATTAGCCTTAGATCTCATAGTCAATCCGGGAAAAATTTTAATCAGAGTGGAAACTCGTTATCCGCACCTCAAAAAATTAGCCTTAGATCTCATAGTCGCCATTCGAAAGCTTAGGCCTTACTTTCAATGTCACCCGGTAGCCGTGGTGGCAACTTTTCCCCTGCGGAATGTCCTTCACAAACCTGAATTGTCAGGTCGACTAGCCAAGTAGGCGGTCGAAATGAGTGAACTTGACATTAAATATAAACCTAGGACTGCGATAAAATCACAAGTTTGGCCTTCTTCGTGGCCGATTTCAGTCTCAGGCTGTTGCCTTTGGCCACCAAGGAAATTATGATGGTGTCGGAAATGATTCAACTGTCTATAAACAACGCTACACATTCAACTGTACCGTTTTACGGGTAAACATATATGTATCACAAAACAGTAAAATCTTTTCTTCCAATTAAAATACAAAATTGAGTAGTATTCTAAACAGTGCATCGATGTTGCTGCTTCTGATATTTTGAGAGTAAAAATTAAGTAGGCCTTTGGACATAAGAATTGTAAAATTGTGAAAAAGGTAATTTTTTTAAAGTGAAAATTAGAGTTGCGTTTGGACATGAATACAATTTGGGTTGTTTTTGAATTTCTGTGAGTGATATGAAGTAAAATTTTTGAAAAATAGCTTATTGGAGTTTTTTCAAATTTTAAAAATTCTAAAATTCATTATCAATTGAAAATTAAAAATTTTATGGCCAAACACTAATTCCGAAAAACAGTAAAAGATTTCAAAAAAAGTGGATTTCTTTCTATGGCCAAATGGGTCCTTAATTTTTCAATAGAAATTTAATTCAAAAACATGATTAATTTATTCCACTTATATTCAATAGTTATCAAATATAATCTTTAATAAGAAAAATGTAAAATTTGATTGGATTCGATAAAGTACTAAGTGGGCGTTTGGGCATAAGACTTGTAAAATTTAAAAAAAAAAAAAAGTTCCTTTAAAGTGAAAATGGTATTTGAAAATTAGAGTTGTGTTTGGACATGAATACAATTTTGGTGAGTGATCTGAAGTGAAAATTTTGAAAAACAGCTTTTTGGAGTTTTTCAAATTTTCGAAAAAATTCTGAAATTCATCTTCAAGTGAAAATTGAAAATTTTATGGCCAAACATTGATTTCGGAAAAAAGTAAAAAACTTTCGGAAAAAAGTGAAAACATATGTGTGGCCAAACGGGCCCTAGAAGTAATTTGCTTCAAGATAAAGGTCAAATTTATAGGAGGGGTAGAGGTAGGCCAAAAATGTCTTGGGGAGAAGTGATTAGGTAGTAACGGTGTGGTTTAAGCTTACTGCGGACATGACCTTTAATACAAGGGTGTGTCGGTCGAGGATCAGGGTAGTAGGTTGTCGAGCATTCTCCCTATGTTTTCTCAGTTCGGTAGCATGAGTGTTAGTATGCTATTTCTTTATTCTTAGATCGTTATTACTGGAGTATTTAGTATTTACTTGCTTCTTCACGTAGGCCCTCGTATTTTATTTTGCTATTGTTACTTAGATGCCCGAAGAGTGGAGGTGGAGCACGATGGTTCCTGTATACAAGAACAAGGGTGATATCCAAAATTGCAATAACTATCCGGTATCAAGATGCTTAGCTATACTATGCATGTCTGAGAGAGAGTGGTAGAGCTAAGGGTAAGGATGAGGGTGTTTATTTTCAAGAACCAGTTTGGGTTTATGCCGGGGCGTTCCACTACAGAAGCCATCCATCTTGTTAGAAGATTGATGGAGCAGTATATGGAGAGAAAGAAGGACTTGCATATGGTGTTCATCGACATAGAAAAGGAGTACGATAAAGTTCTGAGGGAGATTTTGTGGAGATGTTTGGAGGCTAGAGTGTACCTGCTGGCTACGTTAGGTTGATTAAGGACATGTATGATAGAGTAAAGACCCGAGTGAGGACGGTGGGTGGGGACTCGGATCATTTTTCGGTTATGATGGGGTTGCATCAAGGGTCGGCAGTAAACCCTTTTTTGTTTGCTCTAGTGATGGACGTATTGACGCGCCACATCTAACGGGAAGTGATGTGGTGTATGCTATTTGTAGATGATATTGTATTGATTGACGAGACGCGAGACGGTGTGAACGCGTAGTTAGAGGTATGGAGGCAGACCCTGGAATCTAAAGGTTTCAAGTTGAGCAGGACCAAGACAGAATACTTGGAGTACAAGTTCAGTGGCGAGTCT
>MCJB01049086.1:0-23475 GCA_002018475.1 Nicotiana obtusifolia | reverse complement strand
GGGGGGGGGGGAAGGGGGAGGTGAGGCTGGACTCACAGGTCATCCCTAGGAGAGGGAGTTTTAAGTACCTTAGGTCTATTATTTAGGGAGATAGGGAGATTGATGAAGATGTCATATATCGTATTGGGGCGAGATGGATGAAATGGATTCTCGCTTTCGGTGTTTTGTGTAACAGGAACGTGCCATCAAAACTTAAAGGTAAGTTCTACAGAGTAGTGGTCAGACCAATGATAATGTATGGGGCTAAGTATTGGCCAGTCAAGATCGCTTATGTCCAGAAGATGAAGATAGCAGAGATGAGGATGTTGAGATGGATGTGCGGGCACACCAGGTTAGATAGGATCAGAAATGAGATTATTCGCGACAAGGTGTGTGTGGCCCCTATTGAGGACAAGATGCGGGAAGCGCGACTTAGGTGGTTTAGTCATGTGAGGAGGAGGAGCACAGACGTCCCGATGAGGAAGTGTGAGAGATTGACATTGAAGGGCCTACAGAGAGGTAGAGAAAGGCCAAAGAAGAGATGGGGAGAGGTGATTAGGCAAGACATGGTGCAACTTCAGTTGACCAAGTACGTGACCTTTGATAGGAAGGTATGGAGGTCGAGGATTAGGATAGTAGAGTAGATAGTCTAGAGTGTTCATAACAATAGTATTGGCACGCAATCTAGCTTTCTGTGGGTAGTAGGTTTTTATGACAAACCGTTATTATTTTTCATTGTTGATTACCTTACTATCTTGTTGTTTTTATTTTGCTTTTATATGTCTTTTAGTACTGTCTCTTCTTGTCTATATTTTCATTAATGTGGTGCTTATATTTTCTTGAGCTGAGGGTTTATTGGAAACAATCTCTCTATCTTCGTAAGATAGGGGTAAAATGAGCGTACATACTATTCTCCCAAACTCCACAATGTGAGATAATACTAAGTATGTTATTGTTGTTGTATTATTGCTATTTGATGTCATTATTTATTTCATTCTTTCCTTAGTCAAAGCCCTATAAAAAATAACCTCTTTTATAAAGTAGGTGTAAGGATATATCTTACCTTTCGTCGACCTCACTCGTGAAAATCCTCTGGGTCTGTTGCTGTTTTCGTAAAACAAAAAGAGGAAAAATGCAAATGCAGAATTTGTTTGAGATTCTCGTTATCTTTAGAAAGGTTCATAGGGATTCGATTTTAGCTGTGACAACATCATTTTCATTTTCATTTTACATGTTTCAAAAATTTCCACCTTTCGTTTCTCCTGCTATAACACATATACCTGTGTGAACCTGCGGGTGTGTCAGCTATAAATATCCAATTACCAAAACACCCTTCAACCAGCTTGGTTACCTCAACAACCTATAGTACGAAATGAAGCTGGCAATTTCGTCATTGAAAAAGTCCATAAATTGACCCAAGCAAGTGTCTTCAGTTTTAAATTCCCAATGCCTTAGTTGTCCAACACTTCCCCAAATTCCTCTGGTCCTTTTCGTCTTTTTCTCCTTGCCTCTTCCTCTCCATTTCTCCATATACTATAGTTATACCCTCGAGCTCCGATTTTTTCTCTGTTCCCTAAAACAGCACGATCCTCTCCTTATTCAATCTCAACCAAGCTTATACAGCCAAAAGTGCAAGAACACCATTATTATAGCCGTTGAAGATTCTCAATCATAACGCTGTGCTTTTATTTCAATGCCAGCTTTCTCCCGAAGGGAAATTTTTTGAAGTCCCCGGCAGGTAGGATACCTTTCCTCTAGATTATTCGCGCAATCATTTTTCTCTCTATGGCGCCAAATATGCCTAACCATCTGTTTTGTTCCTTTTTGTATTGGTATCCATTTTCAGGCAATCAAACTTCAGAGTTCTGTTCTCTTACAGGAAGAAATTTGGATTATTTTGCTACCCTTTTCCATAACGTACAATTTTATGGGTTTTATTTCATAATAGCTGTGTTTGATATATATATATATAAACCTTTTCTGTTTTAAATTTTCTGTTTGGATTTTGCTTCACAGTGTGGTTGTTATGAATGGAGGATTATGGTGTTTTTGTGCTTCATTGAGATTTGCGCACAGGACCTGAATATTCTCCAATTCTTCCTCTGAAGGTTTCTCCCGTAGGTAACGTTAAATTTCTCATAGATTTTACTGTAATACATTTTAGGTAAATCAAAGGTGATGGATTAGGTCTAGTCTAGATTTTTTCTTCTGCACGCGCATGTAGAGAATCGTAGTAATTTGTAATCCTTGTAATGCGGGAGCACGTCTCGGTCTTCTTCTTGAGTTTGGTTCGCTGTGTGCGCCCTCACAGTAGCTAACCCTGTGACTCACATTAGCTTACTTTATCAAGTGAAGCTTGGCCAGACAGGCTAAGCTTCTAAAATATCAGCTAGAATGGCTCTCCTCAAAATACTTTTAATAAAAGTACTTTAGTGAGAATTGATCTGTGTTTGCTTATTTTATTTGTTTGCACATATAAACATCAAATAATATTTAACTAAGCTTTTAAAAAATATTTTTAAGTATTTTCTTTTATTTTTATTTTTATTTTTATTTGAAAGTACTTTTTTTCTTACTAAAGCTTGTCGTTTTTTTTTTCAAAATTGAAGTATTTGGCTAAATTTTTAGAAGGAAAAAAATAGTATTTTTGAGTAGAAGAAGAAAAAGTATTTTTGTGAAAAATACACTTAGAATAACTTTTTTAAAAATTTGATTAAATACTAATTGTTGTTCAGAAAATAATTTTTAAATTGATTAGCTAAATATAAATTATTTTTCACCTGAAAGTACTGAAGATTTGTAAAGCTTGATCAAGCAAACTATAAACCTTTGCTCTTGGCTTCTAAAAAAGACACTTTTAGCCTAAAAATAAGGTTGGCCAGACATACTATTGCTAGTGGATTTTGTATTAGCACCTGAAATGGGGTCAGGTACTCTGAGGAAACATTTTCTGGGGAGTAGTAGTTTGTCCGTTGGATTATAGTGAGCTCATCTATCAAGAAGAGCAAAATAAGTCCAACGGGCATTTATAAATCTTTTTTACCACAGTGCAATCATGAAGGACCCACGTCACTTTTTGCAGATGAGTTAGTGAAGTGTGATGAATTACGAGTCTATAACTGGGATATGCTACATGGCCCCTGTTCATGCGTGGTGACACGTCTAAAGTTTCAAATTTTTGGAAGGGTACTCGGTACTTTTCTCTACATTATTAATTTAGTACAAACGTAGGCTTGAGTCCTTTTACTCCGATTAATTTTTTGGTAGGTGTTGGTCAAAGAACATTCAAGTGTAGAAAATAATTGGTCAAAACTCTGTGCAACTGTGTTATGTAATAGGAAGTGCATGTTTCCTGATTTAATTTGGTGTGGAAGTCTTGCGTGAATGGAGGTCTAATTGTTGCATGTGACTTATTTTTTTCTCCATCCCCAAGATTTTGGGCGGAGTAAAAGTTTTTGGGATGATTTCTTAGGTTTGTGGGCCCTGGCTAATCCTAATGAGGTCGGTAATCTTTGCCGTCCCATAAGGATCTTAATATGAATTATTTATTAATGAGGTTGTTTTCAATTGATAAGGTCCAAAGATTTGCTTTTTTAAGAGTATTCAATTGATGGGAAGACTGAAAATTTATCAATATTGATTGCTAAGTATTATTTACAGCTCATTACTTTAGGAGTGTTAGAATTTATTGGAATCCCGTTGCACTTCGTATTGTTTATTAGGCGGGGTGTTAATTTCCACTGATAATTCCGTAGTTGGTAGCATATTTATTCTTCCTAATTTGTTTTTGTTATTTGCACTGACGTGGGTTGTGCCGGGGGCATGTCTTTGGCTGTGGGAAATTGGCGAGAAGGGCCATTGATAATGGAATTAATACTATACTTAAAGTTAGGCAGAGGCTGGTGACATAATAATTTGGGTCAAACCTTGCCCCTTCAATTATATTAATATATATTGCACTGAAGTATTTTATGCTCCCAGCTAATCAATTTATCCCATGCCAAGAAGCTGCTATCTAGTATCTTTTATACTATATAAAAAGCATTCATGAACTTGTAATGTAGATGTGCCTTTTGATCCTGTCGTTTGATTTGAGATATTCTTTCAACCTTTTTTCTTTTTTCCTCTACTTCTCTGTTCATCCCTTCTTTTTCTTCCAATTAACTATACTTTTTGAAGCTTTCTAAAGAGAGACCAGAGGGCAGTACTCAAGTAGAGAACAAAAAGAAATTCCAATTGCCTTTAGCTCCCTCGATTCAAGAGTTAAAGTATGTTGCTTTTTTCTTTAGCTGTAACACTCTAATCATTTGGTGGATAGTCGTTAAGGTCATCATTATATTCCTTTCTTTCTTTAAATGACATTATTATTGGCATTGGCTGAAATGATCAACATATATTGCTCCCACCTGTTATGATCTAATATCATCTTCATATCCTCATTTTTGCTCCAGATGGATTCTGTTAATCGGTCTGCTGTGACCCCGAGTAAGAGCAAATTGGCTCGCACTTTTGCTAAGGTTCTGCACATTAGAGCTCTGACCGGAGGAACTCAGAAGCACAAATTCACTGAAAATGTCAAGGATGATGCAGTAAAGAATGATGTAGCGAAGAGCGAGTTACTCAAGAAAGCACAATTCAAATCCTTTGATGATGAAGATGAAAAGCTGAAACAGAAAGCAGCTACAGAAGCTTTTCTTGCCAAGCTGTTTGCAAACATCTCAGCTGTTAAAGCGGCATATGCCCAATTGCAGTTTGCTCAGTCTCCATATGACCCTGATGGGATTCAATGTGCTGATGAGTTGGTGGTATCCGAGCTGAAAAGCTTGTCTGAATTGAAACAGTGCTTTGTGAAGAAGCAGTTGGATGAGTATTCCCCAGAAACCACTCAGATTTTGGCTGAAATTCAGGAGCAGAAGAGCGTTTTAAAGACGTATGATATCATGGGAAAGAAGTTGGATTCACAGCTCAAACTCAAGGAATCAGAAATTATGTTTCTCAGAGAGACATTGATCGAGGCTAATAAAGAAAACAAGCTGCTTGAGAAAAGGTTGAACTCCAGTGGACCGGTGTCTGCTCTGGACAATCTTCACTTTTCAAGCTTGAGCCCTAGCCATTTTATCATGTTCCTCCGACAGACAATTAGGTCGATTCGAAGTTTTGTTAGGTTGCTCAGCAAGGAGATGTTAGCTGCTGGGTGGAACTTAGATGCTGCGGCCAATTCCATCGAACCCGATATAGAGTTCCTGAAAACAAATGACATATGTTATGCTTTTGAATCATTCGTTTGCCAGGAGATGTTTGATGGTTTCAATTATCCAAACTTTTCAATCTCAACTGAGCCCCTGCCCGAGCAAAAGAAGAGGCAAAGGTTGTTTTTCGACAGATTCATGGAGCTAAGATCTGTTAAACCAGCAGATTACTTAGCTTGGAAACCCAAATCAACATTTGCAAGATTCTGTCGTGCTAAGTACTTGAAACTAGTCCACCCCAAGATTGAAGAGTCCATTTTCGGCAACCTGAATCAAAGAAACATACTCAATTCGGCTGAGTATCCGGAGTCAACATTCTTCTCGACATTTAGTGAAATGGCCAAGCGCATTTGGTTACTACACTGTCTGGCTTTCTCCTTCGATCCAGTGGCTGCAGTCTTTCAAGTTAGCAGAGGGTGTCGGTTTTCGGATGTTTACATGGAGAGTGTGAACGAAGAGGCATTCTTGTCATGGGACGGATCACCGGAAACTGAACCGACTGTAGGTTTCACGGTGCATCCAGGATTCAAGATTGGTAAAACTGTTGTTCAGTGTCAAGTTTACCTATGTTGACTAAGATGGTGAATTGAGGAGCATCAGATTCGTTGGTTAGCAATGGACCCACTACATTAAGGAAGTGGAGGGGAACAACTTTCATATTGTTTTTTTTAATGTTGTGAATGGGAACAAACAGAAGAATTGTGAAGAATTTAGGAGGGGGGCATCAAGCATGGCAAGGCATGGCTTTTCAATAAAGGTGGGATCGAAAGCATGGCATTTCATATTGAAAGGGGAAAACGCGTTGACGGTTGGTCTGTGGGAACTTGTAATAGCGTACCAAACATTGTCTTGTATTATTCTGTTGTTTGGTTGGAAATGTATTAGTAGGAGTAGTAGTAATGTTTTGAAGTAGAAAAATCATTCCTCCAATTTTGTTAATATTAGGCGAGGGATGGGAAGGATCTTAGCTGTACATTATTTGATTTATCTGATTCGGCTCTTCTATATTGAAAATGATGTTTGTATGTACATTATTCTATACCTGACGTAGCTTTATTTTCTTAAAATAATATTAGACTTTAGTTTACAATCAAACAAGTAGCTTCCAAGTAATGTCCTTAAGAGACCTGAAATTTCTTTTCTTTTCTTCGATAAATAGAAACTTAATCAATTCAATTTGTACATCAGTTTTACGAAAATTTTATTTCTCTTCCAGGACCCTTTCCACTACTTACATTGTATTTCTATTATTTTATAGTAACGTGTTATTGTGTATAAATGTGAAGAACCTCGTTTTTTGTTGAAGACAAAACCCGGCTGAGGTCACCGACCGGCCATCTTTTTAGTCAAGAAGTGTGGGGACGATCTTACTAGGAAATTCATCCTTGTCTAGTTTCCACCAGCACCTTATTTTAAGGACTGTCTAGTGGATTACTACGAAGTTTTTAGGCCTTATGCCCACTTTATCAAAGCTATAGTTCTAAAATAATATATTGACGTAGAAACTTATTTAATGGATCTCTATAAGTGGAGATCCTTATTTATTGGATCTTCAAAAACCTGAAATTTCTGAGATGTTGAATTTATTTTCAGGAAAAGTTGAATATGGTAGGGAAGCAATGCTTCTAATTTAGTGGGTACATCTTTATTTCTACATTATACTATTACAGTGCCGAGGTCAAATATTTGATTGGAAGAGGGGGCATGCTTGATTGATTGAAATTAGAATCTTAGACTTCAAATTTGTGACATGTGTCCGCAAGTAGACTTAGTTTTATTTGGTTTTCGTAGAGAGCTAATAGGAAGAGGAAAGAGTAAACCAGATTATGACTAGTAAGTAAGAGAATTGAATTTGTAACACTATAATTTGATTTGTAACCTCTTAATTATTGGATCATTTCAACAGAACCAGCTTAGTTTAGTGCAGATATTTAAATGTTGTTAATGTTAGGCCTCACTTGTTGTATAACGTAACACATGTTATGCTACGTGACCGTCCAAAAGAGGGATACGAGAAACCTAAGACGAGGATAATCAAAACTGAAGGTAACGGTCCCATCCGTCTTCGAAAAAAATAGACGCTCATAAGTATGCAATAAATACTCTTCGTCTGGTAGCATCTAATGGAGAATATTTCACAACATTAAGTATGTTGCCCGTTACAAGAAATTTGGCATTTATGCTCATCTTTACATCTTCATCAATGACCTTCATAATTGAAATTAAAGAAGGGTACGATCCTAGGACCTCCTTTCCTAGACGTAACTATAAATAGTAAGCTCTGTTATCATTGTAAATGAATGAATTTTCTGGCAATCCAATACTACAATCTACTCAAAGCTCTAATCAATTCTATCTTCTTATTTTCTGTTCTTGTTACTATTGCGCCCGGAGGCTTCACTACCAGAATCTTTATTTCTGTCATTTCTTCTTCCTATCAAGGCTAAGTATTATCTATTTCTTCAATTTTCTTGTTATTTCAAGATAGAATTAATTCACTTGTCTAGAAACCACGCATAAATTTAACTGTACCGTTTTACGGGTACACACTTGTAGTTTGCTTAGAATTTGGATATTTGTTGGAAGGCATTCCATTCAGCCGCGCAATTAAGTTGATCCTTGCCTTTTTTTGCTAATGTGTTTTGATTATTTTGTCTTAGAAGAGATATCACAAGAAATGACAGATAATGGTGTTAACAACACGCACAATCCCGAGGTTCGAGGGGATCAACTTCATTTTGAGGACTCAATGTGACACTCACAACGAGGGAATGACACCACTCCAGTGCATGACAGACAATATCCTCGACGTGTTCAGAAGACAACTCCCGATGATGCTGAGGAGAAACATGTGCGGTAAGGGTCCTACAAGAACAACAGGCGATCATTCTAGGCCACCTCACGCGACAGGATAAGGTTATGACGGAGTTGAAGCAGGCGCTGTCAGGGGCTTCGAATAATGTGAATAGATGAGATCCGGTTCCTCCCGGCACCCCCACGAATCAAACAACGCAGAGGGTAACCAACAACACCTCGAGGGGTGAAGTTGGCTCCGATGGGGCTAGGGGAAGAAGATCCCGCCACATTAACGAAAACGATCCCCTCAAGAATGAACTCTTACAGCTTATGAGGGAAGTGAACGCCCGCATGGACTAAATCCCGGGCGCACCATCGGTGCTGAATGGTCTGGACTCAAAGAAGTATACTCAATTGCCATACAAGCCAAGTGCGGCACCAGAATTAATCTCGAAGCGATTTAAAATGCCTGGTGTGCCCAAGTATGATGGAACTTCAGACCCTCAAGAGCATATTACCACCTATACAACAGTGGTGAAGGAAAATGATTTAGATCCTCACGAAATTGAATCTATTTTGCTGAAGAAATTTGGAGAGACTCTCATGAGGGGAGCCTTGACGTGGTATTCACTGTTACCCGAGCATTTCATAGAGTCCTTTGAGATGCTTGCAGACTCTTTCACCAAGGCTCATGCCGGGACCAGAAAAGTAAAGGCTCGAAAGGCCGACATATTAAGGATTGCGCAAGGAGAGTCCGAATTGCTATGAGAGTTTGTTACCCGATCCCAGAGGTAGAAAATCTTGCTCCCGACTGTCCCGGATGAATAGGAGGCTGAAGTATTCATAGAGGGACTAAATCCAAGAATTTCAGATGCTTCCCCGAAATTGACTGAAGTCTGCTTGAGTTTTAAGCAACGACTTGGGCGGCCGTCCACAACCAGTACAAATCAAAGATAAGGATCAAAGATGATCAGGTTGTCTTTCCATCATCGACAAAAGGACGGGAAAAGAACAGAGAAAAATCAAAAGACGATTTCGACACGGACAGACGGTCTTCGAGGGGGACAGTTTTTGCCATATGAACGTTTCGAAGGCCGTGGCAGAGGCTTTTGATCAGACAGGTTCGCCATCGACAAAAGGACTGACCGCGGTCGGAATAATAGATCATTGCAGGATAAAAAAGCATCAAGGCTGCAGGATCCTTCCTATCCCAAGCTGTCATAATACAATTTCAACGTCAATGGAGTGGAATTGGGGTCAGCCATGAGAAATATCAAAAAAGCACGATTCCCGAAACCAATGAGATCTGATCCAAGCCAGAAGTATCCCAACTTGTGGCGTGAATACCACGGGACGAATGGCCACTGGACAGGGGACTGCCGACACCTCCGGGAAGAAGTGCAACACAACTGAAGAATGGTCACCTCAGAGAATTCTTGAGTGACCGAGCTAAGAACAATTATGGTCGTAACCAGGGCAACGCGGAACCCTCGAAAGTAGGAGAAGATTCCCCGCGCAAACGATCAACATGATCTTTAGGGGGAACGAGATCAATGGGGTCACCTTTTCAGCAGCAAAAAGGACAAAAGTATCAATAACCCATAGCAAAAGGCTCCGGGAAGTCGCCGAAGATGATATCACTTTCACAGAGGAGGATGCAGACGGATTTCTGCTGCCACACAACAACGCACTGATAATTCCTTTAAATGTGCTAGATTTTAAGATTAAACGTGTTCTAGTGGATCCAGGAAGTTTGGACAATATCATACAATGGAGAGTATTGGAGCAAGCTAAACTCACCGGAAGCATCATTCCGGCCACAAAACTCCTAGCCAGATTCAACCTCGCAAGCGTGGCAACCCAAGGAGAGAATTTGTTACCCACAAACACCGAAGGAGTAACGAAAATAACTCTTTTTGAAGTGGTAGATGGTGATATGGGATTTAACATTATTCTGGGAGGGCCGTGGTTGCACGAAATGAAAGCTGTACCATCGATATATCATCAATTGCTAAAGTTTCTAACGCCCGAAGGAGTTAAGCTGATAAAGGGTGACCAACCGACAGCAAGGGAGATGAATTCAATTTCGATCTCCATTATCAAAGGAAAGGAACACGCGGCATAGTAATCACAAGAACCGGCGCCTGCTCCCGAACTAGATAGAGTTAGCCCGGGGGCAAAAATGTCGGAACTATATCTAGTGCCGAGATATTTCCAGGTTCCAAAAGAGATGGATGCAACGAAATCCACAACGAAAGAGCTTGAGCAAGTTGCGTTGTTCGAAGAATTCTTAGAAAGGAAATTCCACTTGGGGACAGGACTGCATCCCGAGCTCAAGTCTGGCTTTATTGAATTTCTTAAATATAATGCCGATTGTTTTGCATGGTCGCATGCGGATATGATAGGTATCCCGACGGAGGTAGCCATACACAAGTTAAGTTTGGATCCAATGTACCTCCGATAAGACAAAAGAAATGCCTTATTGCTGAAGCTAGGAATAAATTCGTCAAGGAAGAGGTAACTCGCTTACTTAATATTTCTTCGATCCGAGAGGTAAAGTATCCAGGCTGGCTAGTTAATGTAGTAATAGTTCCTACGAAGAACAATAAATTTTGCATGTGTGTATATTATAAAGATTTGAATAAGGCATGTCCGAAAAGACTCGTTCCCACTGCCAAAGATCGATCAAATGATTGATGCCACGGCCGGGCACGAGTTAATGAGTTTCCTCGATGCTTATTCCGGGTACAATCAAATTAAGATGAACCCGGAGGATCAGGAAAAGACTTCGCTTATAATGAATTTTGGTACATATTGCTATAATGTGATGCCTTTCGGGTTGAAAAATGTCGGAGCCACTTATCAACAGCTCGTGAATAAGATGTTTGAAAAACAAATAGGAAAAACTATGGAAGTTTATATAGACGAGATGCTCGTTAAGTATTTAAATGTAGGTGATCATCTTAAACACCTGCAAGAAACTTTTGACATCCTAAGGAAGCATAATATGAAACTTAATCCCGAGAAATGCACGTTCAGAGTCAGCTCTGGTAAGTTTCTAGGATTTCTGGTATCGTAAAAGGGAATTGAGGTAAACCCCAATAAGATCAAGGCCATCAAAGACATCCCGGACCAACTGTCAGGCGTTAAGGAAGTCCAAAGGCTCACGGGGAGATTTGCAACTTTGAGCAGGTTCATTTCCCCGTCATCTGAAAAATGTCATCGTTTCTTTGCACTATTCAAAAAGAAAAATAATCTTGAAAGGACCCGGAGTGCCAGCAGGCTTTGAGAAATTTGAAAAAGTACTTGTCAAGCCCTCCGTTGCTTTCCAAACCAAAAGAAGGTGAAACGTTATTAGTCTACCTCCCGGTCTCGGAAGTCGTAGTAAGTGCAGTTTTAGTCGTTGAGGACGAAGGTACGCGATCTCCCATTTATTACGTTAGTACAATTTTAACGAGAGCAGAAACTCGCTACTCCCATTTGGAGGAACTGGCCTTAACTCTCGTAGTCGCCACTCGAGTAGATTGGCCAAATGGGCCGTCGAAATGAGTGAGTTCGGTATAGAATATAAACCAAGGACTGCAATTATGTCACAAGTCTTGGCTGGCTTTTTAGCCGATTTCAGTCGGGGATTGCTGCCTCTGGCAACCAAAGAGGCAGTAATGGTGTCGGAATCGACATCGGGGGTTTGGACCTTATTTAAGGATGGAGATTACAACATAAAGGGTCCGAGCTTGGTATAATATTAATCACGTCTTGGGGGAAAACCTAAGGCAAGCCATTAAAACGGTCCCTTTAACTAACAATGAAGCAGAGTATGAGACTTTGATTGCAGGGCTCGAACTGGCCCGAGGACTTGATTTTGAGGCCATCGAAATCAAATGCGACTCACAGCTGGTGGTAAATCAGGTCTATGGGATCTTCGAAACCAAAAAGGAGCGCATGCAACAATATGTGATAAAGATCCAGGCTCTGTTGGCGCAATTTCGGGAGTGGTTGATTACTCATATCCCGAGGGAAGATAATGCAGAAGCGGACGCATTGGCTAACCTTGGATCATCAACAAAAATAAAAGGATCCGAGTCCGGGACGGTAGTACAACTAATGAATTCGCTCCTGGATACAGATAGCTACTATGAGGTTAATGCAACTAATTTAGTCTGGGACTGGAGGAATGAAATCATCGATTATCTCGAGCACGGGAAGTTGCCCGAAGACTCCAAATCGTCCCGGGCGCTGTGCTCCAAAGCAACGCGATATAGCTTCAAGAGAGGCCAACTGTATAGATAATCTTTCCAAGGCCCGCTGGCCCGACGTTTGGGGGCATCCGAAGCTAACTATGTTATGTGAGAAGTCCACGAAGGGATATGCGGCAATCATTTGGGCACAGATTCCTTAGTGTTGAAATTGGTAAGGGCAGGATATTATTGGCCCCGCATGGAACAAGATGCCAAAGACTTCGTACAAAAGTGTGATAAATGCCAATGCTACGTGCCACTGGTACATCAACCGGCAGAACCGTTGCAGTCGATTCTGTCCCCGTGGCCGTTCATGAAATGGCGGACGGACATCGTCAGGCCATAGCCGCCGGCCCCCGACCCCCGGAAAGGTAAGATTTCGTTTGATTTTGACTAATGATTTTTCTAAGTGGGTGGAAGCAGGTCCTTATCCGAAGATCGGCGAGCACGAAATGGTGGATTTCTTATGGAAAATATAAAACTTTCAAGTCTGGAATACCAAATGAGATAGCATGCAATAATGGGCCATAATTTATCGATGCAAAAATCACAAAGTTCCTCGAAGATTTAAAAATAAAGGATCACATCTTCACCCTACCATCCAAGTGCAAATGGTCAAGTGGAGTCAACAAATATAGTGATTATAACAAAACCTCAAGAAAAGGTTGGAAGCGGCTAAAGGTAATTGGCCCAAGGAATTACCCGGAGTTTTATGGGCATACCGAACAACAGCCAAATCGAGCACAGGAGAAACTCTCTTTCCCTTGTGTATGGGGCAGAAGCTTTAATCCTGGTGGAAGTAGAGGCACCCACCTTGAGTTACTTCCAAGCAGATGAAAAATCAAACAATGAAGCAATGTTAGTCAACTTGGAGCTACTCGATGAGCATAGTGACTTGGCGCATGTAAGAATGGCAGCCTAAGAGTAGAGAATGTAGCGGTATTATAATCGAAGAGCCAACCTCCATTATTTCAAAGTAGGAAACTTGGTCTTAAGGAAAGTAACTCAAAGCACCCAGGAGCCCAACGCAGGAAAGCTAGGTCCAACATGGGAAAGCCCCTACCGGGTTTCAACTGTCACCGGGAAAGGTTCAAATGAATTAAAAAACTAAGATGGAGAAACGTTGCCAAGCAACTGGAACGTGGCACACCTCAAAAAATATTATTGCTGATGAACATCACCTGAACTGAAAATACGTGCCGCACTTTTTTTTCCTTCGTCCAGTTTTTGTCCCAGTTGGGTTTTTCTGTCAAGGTTTTTAACGAGGCAGCAACAGAAAGCATACTACGAAGAAAGCTCCAACAGCAGCAATAAGATCTTTAATAGCAAGGCACACAAGCAAAGATCCACTCTGGGACGGTTAGATAATCTTTTGCTCTATAGCAAAATTCCCACCGGGAGCTAAGTTTGCAATCGAGCAAAGGTTACCTGCCCGTTTACAAGTATAAACCACCAGAGGGTTGCTAGATAGTCTTTTCACTCGATAGCATGAATTCCTGAGGGGAAGTAAAGTGTGTTACCGAGTTAAGGATTATCGAGCAATTCATTAGTGACCTTGAAGGTAGAAGGCTTCCAGTGTTCCAATTCACATTCTTCGCATTTGAACACTGGGAGGGGGGGGAAACAATATGAGGATAAAACAATGACTGTCACGTCGACCGGAAAGCGAAAACCGAAAACATGGTTGTATCATCGAGACCGGGGACTGCGCTACCAGCCCATAGAACCAAGTTGTACAAGTTAGCCACAAGTAATGACAATTTCTTTTTTCAGCATAACAATTACTTATGTACTTTTTGAGAATAGAAGGAATCAAATGAATTCCTTTTGTTTTTATCTTGTTTCTTGTCTGAATAATGAACTAACTTTGTCATTTGAAAGTTAAACAAGTACTTCAAATGCTAGTGCCATACAGGAGACGTCCTCTTCAAGAGCACCGTAAACATAAGAGGGCCCCCTCTTATAAAAACTCTCACATTAAAGTGTTTTTTTCGGAAGAACTCATGCCCGGAATCAAAATGATTTCGAGAAAAACACCCAAGGCTTCACATAATAAGACACAAACAGTTAAACTTGCGCAAAACTCTTATACAAAAAGAAGAGAATGCAAAGATTAAAACTTGCATAAATGTTCAAACGAAGTAAAGACTCAAACAATACTTGAGCAAACGGATGTTTTTATTTACAATAACATGCCAAAATAGAACACATACAAGAATTGAAAAAAGAAAAGAAAAGCTAAACTGCAGCATCTCCGAAACCCGATGCAGCATCTCCCATGGGAAGTGGATAGATCCGCCGATGGCTCAACATTTTGGCCTTCGCCAGTTCGTCCTTCAATATCTTCGTCTTCTGCTTCTTCTTCAGTTTCCGAAGTTTTGAAATCGAAAGCAGAAGAACCGGAAGCAGCAGGATTTGCCGGGAGACCCGAGCAGACCGTTTTTAGCAGCCAACTCAAGCTCACGGACTTTAGCAATTTCAGCATCAAAGTCAATGATACCAGCTTTGGCCTCTTTCAAGGTTTTTCTCCTCATGTTGTACATAGCGTAACTTTTCTCAACGATGAAGGAAGCCGCTTGGCGCTTAAGTTATTCTTTAAGTTGGGTTACCTCGACAGAAAGGCTTTTCCAGGTTGATCTAACGGATCTAAGGCTAACATCAAGATCGCAGATAGTTGAACCAAAGAGCCTATTATACTCGATGGCTTTCCTATACTTCTCCTCCAGCTGGGTATGTTTCGCCCTAGCAGTAGCAAGTTCTTCAGTTTTGGAGTTCAAGGCTGCGTCTAAGTTAGTCAATCTTTCGGCCGAGGCAGCCTCACAACCGGATACAGCAATAACGGCGTTATGAACTTCAATCCATTTGGCCTTAGCCTCTTCAAATTGAACCCTCAACGGCACAATCTCTTAGCTAAGGGTTTCAAGTTCTTGCTCGCTTTGCTGCAAACGAGCCTCCAATATAACGGCCTTAGTGGCTTTGGCTTCCATTTCTGAGAGTCGAGCGACACTTTGCTCCCGCTCTGCCAAAAGCCGATCCTGTGCGGAGGTAATTTCTTTCTTCTTACAAATCAACCTCTAAAGACCCTCGGAAGCAAGAAAGTTGGCCTACAGAGCAAGAAAGGCAAAACTCAGGATATGTTCAGCCAAAAATAGAAGAAATAACAAATGAAGAAAGGAATGTACCCCTGTGGCATTGTGCATGACGTTGTTCAAAAAACACTCCTGAGAGTGCCTGAATCTTTTCCCAATCTTTCCCTGAAGCCAAAATTTTCCCAATCTTTCTCTGAAGCCTTTGGCTTTAGATAATTAACAAGCTCCACCGGCCGGGATAGCAAGTTGCATCCGATAGAGATCGAAAGAGTAACATTCTTCCTCCTTTGTGGATTTTCAAAAGGGGCAGCATAATTTTGACACAAATTCCCGTGAACTGGGGACTGGGAAAAATGAACACCTACTTCGTAGTTAGGTGCGACCGGTGGAGATGATGTAGCAGTTGCTGGTGGAAGAGTGGATGAAGGTTGAGAGTGAGAAGCAGCTGCAGCAAACGCAATGCTAGTTGTTGGTTGCTCATTAGCCGAGGAAGTAAGGGACCCGGTACTCAGCCCCAAAATACCGGGCGCGGCGACTGGGAAGCGGGAGTTGGCATTTTCCACCATATCATATTCCCCCCAAAGGGCTGAGACATCGTCCTAGGATGGTGTAACTAACTCGATAGGTTGATCATTCTGTTGAGTTGATGATGATCGTCGCCTTCTATGTAAAGAAGCTCCCCCATCACTAGCTTCTTCATCATCGTCGATCATCCAAGTGTCTATGACTGGGCCGGATGGAGGGCTAGTCACCACAACTACCGGAGATAACTCGGGGGCAACAATCTTCGCCCTCTTATTCTTTTTCCTGGCCGCAAATGAGCGTCTTTTTTTTGGTTGTTTGTCCTCCGGTCGGGGACTCCGTAAAGAAACACTTGTGCCCGAAGCAGGCCCGAAGACACCTGTTCGAGTAAGCGCCTCGCCGCATCAGCAGAATCAATCAAAATGTCCTCGAGGACAACAATAGAGCTCGCGGGTAGACCTGATTTCAGAGAAAAGATAGAAGGGGTCAATCAATTTCTTCACATAAAAAACTGAAACAAGGTAAGTCTAACTTACCATGGTTTTTGGCCTTCCACCTGTATCTAAGGGTCAGTTCTTTCCACATGCGGATTTCGGGCGTAGTGGCATCCAAGATCTTCTGGACCCACTATTCCAAGCATTTAACCGTTGGCGAGACCCTTCGAGTTGCTGAAACAGGCGAAAGATGAAGGATCAATACGGGTATAGAAGAATACCTAAATATTAAACAGGGAGCTTACGAGTGCAGTTCCATGCTTTCAGGAAGGATGATTTTCCCTGTCGCCGGAATGATGTCGTTGGTGGCAACTGCAATAAACCGTACCATCCACCCACGGTCGTTGTCATCATCCATGCTAGATAACAGAGCATGGTGGCCACGTTTGCTGAAATTTATCAATCCCCCGTAGAAGATTTTGGGGGAATAAAGATTCATCACATGAGCTAAAGATAGCTCCTCTCTCGTCACTTGGCACAAGCGCCGAAGACAGGCAATCGTCCTCCACGCAGAAGGACTTACTTGTGCCAAACATACCTGATAGCGGAGGCAAAACTCCGTAATAACGAAGTCAAGCTCTCTATTCAAAGAGAATGTGCACCCAAAGTAAATAGATACGTGTAAAAATAAGTAAAACCCTCCTTGGGAAAGGTCACGTGCTCTGATAGATCAAGAGCAACAATGTCCAAATCATGGAAGCGGCAGTCTTCCTTCACAACTGGAATACTGGAAGAAGGATATCTGCCAACAGCCCATGTGCGAGGGAGAGCCGAAAGGAATTTCTCTTCGAAGTCTTTTATTGTAACAAGACTTCTAAAAATGATGGAATCCACTCTTGGAGGAGCAGCATCCTCGGCTTTGTTCTTGCCCTTTGAAGAGCTAACGTTCTTTGAAAAAGAAGCCATTTGGATGAAAGAAAAGCTTTTTGTTTGAAGGAAGTTAAAGAAAGGTTTATCAACTGCAAGAAAGGTTTTAGAAAACTTGGAAGATTATGAAATATAAGTGGAGAAGGTTGATGCGTATAAATAAAAGTTTTGGCGGCTATATTCATGGGCATGATTACCTCGATAATCGGCAAAAGTTGTGCTGAATCGTGGGATGACACGTGCTCGATGCTCTAAATGTGGAGAGACGTGCATTTAATCAACCATCAGAAGCTTTCAAAAGGGATCATAGTAATTGCCGCAAAAAGAGTGTTTCTAACAACTTTCCGATGACATAAAGTTATGTCACCGGAAAGTAGGGGGACTATCTGTATAGGGTAAAATATGTTATGCTACGTGACCCCCCAAAAGAGCGACACGTGGAACCTAAGACGGGGGATAACCAAAACCGAAGGCAATGGTCCCGTCTGTCACCAGAAAGAATAACACTCATAAGAATGCAATAAATACTCTTCGCCCCATAGCATTTAATAGAGAATATTCCACAATATTTAGTCTGTTGCCCGTTACAAGGAATTTGGCATTTATGCTCACTGTTACATCTTCATCAATGACCCTCATAATTGACATTAAAGAAGGGCACGATCCTAAGACCTACTTTCCTAGACGAAACTATAAATAATAAGCTCTGTTATCATTGTAAGGTGGAGGAATTTTATAGCAATCCAATACTACAATCTACTCAAAGCTGTAATCAATCCTATCTTCTTATTTTCTGTTCTTGTTACTATTGCGCCCGGAGGCTTCATTATCAGAGTCTTTATTTCTGTCATTTCGTCTTCCTATCAAGGCTAAGAAGAGGCGGCTCAACACAGTTCGGGGCCTAAAGCCAAACTGTAATTAGGGGCCTTAAGTTCGTCTAAAAAAATTATATATTTTTTATTTAAAGGCTATTTTTCTAGCTTTTTGAGTTGCAAAGTTATTAATAATCTTTTTATAATCTATTTCCTTTAACAATTCTTTTTCAATTGATAAAATGACTAATCCATTTATTCTCTCTTGTGACAAAGTTGATCTTAGATAAGATTTTATCAATTTTAATTTTGAAAAACTTCTTTCTGCAAAGGCAACTGTTACAAGATTAGTACTAAGATTTCTCCAATCTCTACTTCCTTCACTAGCTAGTTTAATGGTAGAAGCACTAGAAGTTGTAGTAAATAACCTACAACAAAAATAAAATACTTTATCCAAGTCTTTAGAATAAATTAACCATCTCCTTTCATGTCTTTCTTCGTTTGCCAACTTTTGGATATAATGTGTAGCATAAAAATGTCTTAGGAATTTATAATCTATTTCTGTAATTCTAATTGGTCCTTTTTCTACTTATAGATCTCTCAACTTTGTATCTACATCAGTCCATTGACTAGGATCATATATGTTTTTAGGAGTGCAAGTATTCAATTCATTTAAAAGTTCTTGATTTTTTTTAGGATCTATGTCAAATTTCTCACTAGCTTCTTTTTCTTGGATTATATCATCATCTAACTCAACTAGATTAGTAACTTGTTCATTCAAAGAACATTCTCTCAAATTTTCTAATTTAGAATTTTTATTATTTCATAAAAATTTAGCAAGCGCTCCTTTTTGGAATTGTGTAAAAGTTTAAATTCTTCTTTTTTTTGAAGTTTTGCATAACCAGATTCATATTTTCTAATAGACATGTTTATACTCTAGTAAATAACAAAAAAATACAGTATATTCATGAAGTAAAAATATAAAAATTACAGAATTTAGATTAAAAAAAAGCAAAAGTTTAGAACAATAAACCTGATTCAATTAATAAGTTGATCCCCAAATAACTTTTTAATGCTTTTGCGCTTGAAAACCTGAAAAAAAAAAAGAACACAATTTTGTATATTCAGTCCTCTTCAGTCGAAAAATATATAATTTTATATATACAATACTTTTCGACCGGCTCTTGCCATCAAAGTACATTTCTAAACTGAATTAAAATTTCGACTCTAAATTATAATAAGGAGCAAAAAATTTTTTATTGTGAATGTGAGTCTTATGAGATCGAAGTCATATAAGCATATTGTAAAATTTTAAGTAATAAAAAATAAATACATATTATAAAATTTTATTTTTTCCAATCCTCTTTTAATTGACTACTAAAATCAGTCCCAAAGTACAATAAAAATGCTTGAAAAGAAAGGAAAAAGTTATCATTGAAAAAAAAAAACGTACTTACCAACTTTGTATTTTATTCCACAAAGAATGATCACAAGAGTCTTGCAGTTCTTTTGATAGGAAGGAGTAATAATTATCATAAAGCTTTTTAGAAGTTAACGTAGAAAAGAAGAGGCAAGTAAGGTTTCAACTTTGTAGTTGTGAATAAATATGAAAAAAAAGAAGTCAATCCCAAAAAGGCAAAAGCGGTAAAAGTAACGATTCATATCCCCAATATGCAATAATGATAAAAGTAAACGTTCATTTTCCTTTTCCACAGCAAAATTATAGCTTTTCACATTAAATACTTAAATTTTCTAAAAGGAATATAAATACATAAACCTAAAACTACTAAAAAGTGGGGCCTTCAAATTTATGGGCCTAAAGCCCTTGCCTTATCTGCCATGGGCTTCAGCCACCTTTGAAGCTAAGTATTATATATTTTTTCAATTATTTTGTTAATTTAAGATTAAATTAATTAATTTATTTAAAAAGTACGTATAAATTTAACTGTACTGTTCTACGGATAAACACTTGTAGTTTGCTTAGAATTTGGATATTTATTGGAAGGCATTCCATTCAGCCGCGCAATGTGGTGCAAACACAGACATGAAGGCACTTGGGATTGATTTGGGCACTATTTATTTTCATAACATGGTATTAGGCCTAGTAAATTCTTATTCCCATTTGGACATAAGAATTTTTTCATTTTTTTTCGATTTTTTTTTTTTACTTTTTATCAAAAAAAATTTAATTTTTTTTTAAATCAGTGTTTCGTCATAAGGTTTTCAATTTTCACTTGAAGATGAATTTTAGAAATTTTCGAAAATTTAAAAAACTCCAAAATGCTGTTTTGATCACTCACAAAACTTTAAAATAACCCAAAATTATATTTATGTTCAAACACAATTCTAATTTTTAAATACCATTTTCACTTAAAACTTTTTTTCACTTTTTTTAAAAATTTTATAATTCTTATGTCCAAAACGCCTGCTTAGTTTACACAATGTTAGTCCTTCGTGTAATACTAATTTTGCATGTTTCAGATGTCGAACTCCGAACAAGCAGGGAGATTTTAGAATCTGACTTTACTTGAAAATATATGTTGTGATATCGTAATAAGATTTTAAACAGTCATGAGCTAATATTTTAAGTTAAGTTAAAGTCCGATGCCATTTTCTTTAGTAGAAATGACGTCGAATAGATCTTTTTTAAATCATTATTTATATCTTGACATTGCTTAAATTAATTTTGAAAAAATGGTCTCATATCAGGATTTTAAAGCACAATCGTCAGAATTTTAAAAAGTTCTGACTATCACTTCAATATTTAGCGCTAGAATTTTGAGGCACCAAAATTATGACTATCGTCAAAATTTTCAATTAGAATACTAAAAAATCTGGTGGGTCCGTCAAGATTTAGCCACACCTGACGATCATCATAATTGCTAAAAGTTTGCCCAGCATGTTCTAAAATTCTAGTGACAAAGAAAAAAAAAAATCCTACCCGAGCGTATTATAAAATTCTGGCATGGGGTTTCTTTCTTAAAACTTTTATTATTGGGATCAAAAAGTTAATAGTGGTACAAAGGTATCCTACCGTTGTCATTCTCCCTTTTCTTTTATGCTTACTCGGTTGGGCCAAGTAATATTATTAAGGGGTTTTTATCTTTCTATATACTATTTAAAACTTTATTATCCTCCCTATTCAAATTTTAATTTAATTATATAGGTATATATAATTTACCAATTATATACATTTTAGGAACTAAATAAGTATCCTTTTATATTAGGAATTAAATAAGGAATCAATTATTTCCCATCCTTATTCTCTCTCCCTCCTGCGCTCTCTCTCCGTATCTCTCTCTCATGCGCTCTCTCTCTCTCTCTCTCTCTCTCTCTCTCTCTCCGTCTCTCTGTCTCTCAATCTCTTATTCTCTGTTCTTTTCTCAATTTTTCTTCCTCTGATGTTCTCTATTTTTTATCCTTTCATGGTGTATATATTTTTTAATGGAATTTATCAATGGATTTCAATCATTTTACTACAGAGTTTTAACTTAGTAATTTCCTTTTATGTTGCACAATTGGTGTTCAAATTGAAATTTTCAATCAATAAATTTTGAAGGTGTTTGACTCTCCACCATTGACAGCCATTAAAAAGCTTTTAAGCTTTGAAATCGAATTTGGGTTTTCAAAAATCATTATTTGTTTGGATTGGGTATAGTTGCAAATAATTGGGAATATTGTTTGGAGTTTATATCTCAATTTGAGGGTGTTTGGTGAAGATTAGACTTGATTTTGGCTGAATTTCATATTGAAACTCAAAGAAGAAGAAGAACGCATGACATACCATATACTTACGAAATTGTAGTAAAATTGTAGTATAATTGTATGTAAATTGTATTCTGTTGTAGTTATATATTTTTTATTATTTTAATATTGTATGAAAGCTGAAAAATAGTTGTATGATGTATGAATCGTTGTATAAAATTTATATTTAAGTTATCTATACTATCTTTTTTACATAAAATTGTTGATATGTATCAAAATTGTATTAAGAGAGAAAGTTTTGATTGAAATCTTAGAGAGGAAGAAGCACACACCACATACAAAATATATATAAATCAGATACAAAAAATATACAAAATATACAAAAGATATATTGTATAAAATTTGTGTGAAAATTGTATGATGTTGTAGTTGTATTTAACTGGGTAAGAAGGATGTATGAAAGTTGTAGATAAGTTGTATATTGTATAATTAGTTGTATGAAATTTATTTTTACTATGTATATTGTTGTAGATATATCAAATTGTATTAAATTTGTATGAAATTTATTTTTAATTTGTATGACATTGTATCATGCATTATTCTTTTCTTGAAATAGGATGTGTTGATTAAATGCATTGATTTTTATAAACTGGGGCTTGTTTTGTCGTGAAAGAAGTCCCCACTGAATAGGTTGTGTTTAGTTTTCTTTTCTTTCTTTTTCTTATTAACCTTGTGCTCGCTTTTGCCCCAGCTTATAGATGTCAATTGATTTCTTTTGTTGGTAAATTAAGAGGGTCCTTCTTTTCTGGCTTTATTTTTTAACGTTGTGCTGTTTGCCATCAAATTTTTTCTTATGAGAAGCATAATATGATGTCTATATTTTATTTATGGATAAGTGACAGAAGCTATCAAACTATATTCTAAGGGATTCTCGTCAAAATCATTAGAGAAATTATAGAAACGTTTCTAGCTTCACTCACTACTAAAAAACAGCAAAAAAGTGACCAAGAATTAGCGACCAACGTTGGTCTGCCAAAAATAGCGACTAAAATTGATCGCTAAACTTGTAAAAAAAATAAAAGAATAAACTTAAAGATATTAGCGACCAAAGTTGGTCGCTACTTGGTCGCAATATTCGTCAACATGTTGACCGGACTGGTCAGACCAATCTGGTCAAAGAAACTTAACAATTTGCGATCAAAGTTGGTCGCTACTGTGGACCCACGTTTAAATTTTGCGACCAACATTGGTCGCTATATGACGGGTAACATTTGGGCAATGTTTGTGACCAACGTTGGTCGCATATATGGAAAATATAAATATTTTCGATTTCCATTTTGCGACCAACCTTGGTCGCAAAATATAAAGTATAATTATTTACGACCAAGTTTGGTCGCTTATTGAGAGGTAAAATTTGGGGGAGATAAGCGACCAACGTTGGTCGCTTATCTGGAAAATATAATTTAATCAGAATATCTTTGGGCGACCAAAGTTGGACGCTAATGTTAAAGTATATATATTTGCGACCATATTTGGTCGCTTTCATGTCAACGTTTCACCAAAATTAAACTCACTTTTGTATTTACTGCATGTCTAAATAATATAAATGTAAGCCGTTAACGCTTTTGTAATACAAGGGATTAATATACAGTTAAGTTGTACTACGGAGCGTGCGTGCGTATCAATATATAATATATATATATATATATATATATATATATATA
>MCJB01049085.1:86214-140820 GCA_002018475.1 Nicotiana obtusifolia | reverse complement strand
GGGGGGGGGGGGGGGGGGGGGGGATTGTGGTTGTACCAAATTCTTGAATCTTGAGCATATACAGTGGAGATATGCATTCAAATTGGCTTACAAAATAGTACATGTAAAGTTCAAAATTCAAATGACTTTTGCAATTAATGTAAGAAGGAAAAGCAGCGTAAACTTAGCGATTTGCCTAATTTGATATGCTAATTAAGTATTTAATTAAGAATTAGTGGTGTTTAACAACTTAAACACACAGTTTCTAAGTGGGATGTTGCTTAAGTTTGCAATTAATCCAGATATTATGCAACCATCAATTGACCTAGTCTTGGATTTTGGAATTTTTCAGTTCCCCAAAAACATAGTTTTTTCATTTCATTCAGTTAATGCGATTTTATACTTTATTGTTTAATTAAAAATACATTATTTTATAATTGAACACCCACAAATCTACAAGTTCAAAATGGCATGTCTTCCGGGAAGCTTCTTAATTTTGTAATTAACTACATTAATGTTGTCTTCTAAAGCAAGTAATTATTTAATAATTTATATATGTCAATGGATTTTCAACTATTAAATGCTTAGTTGTTCAAACAAGCAATTGCGTGGAAACTTGTTAATCCAAGATCTACTTCCACTTCAAAATTTAAATTTTAAGAATTTGAGTTTGGAATTTACCGAACTCTTTAAGTGACAAGTTGGTGAGCCGCTCCAAGCGAAAAGCGATAGTGAATTTCAAACTTGCGGAACCCCATACCCCTATAATAATAGTAGAGTCAGGGGTAGCCCCAAATCGAAATTGACTGGTGGTGTTTGGTCGAAGCTCCAGCAGGTAGCCACTCTCTATTGACGGCTTAATAGCTTCTGAGCTTGGCTGTCTTTCATTCGTCTCAGTCGTTTCGAAAACTTTTCTTCTATTTCTTTGGAAGAACGTAATATCACCTGTTGTGGGTGACCAGTTGAGGCATTCTTGATTGATCGAGACAAAACGATTCCCTCAATACAGCTTAACTCCGTTTGTTGCTAGTATAGAGCCGCTCCCACATATAATTCATAAGTTGGAAATTATGTCGGATCAATTTTTCGAGTTTATAAAATCCAATAAAGTCAATTACTAAGATTATTATGGTTTATTCGATTGGCAAGTCTAATTGATTCATAGCTTCTCGACCATGTATTATGTTCTTGCATTATAGAAATAAATTTTCTACGTAAAGATATTGCCTAATGTCTTATTTCTTCTTAATTCCATCTCACTCTCTTTCGGTCCGAAACCGATAGGAAGTGAAAATCGCTGAGTTATGGCAAAAAAAGGTCAATATAATGCGTAATTTTTTGTTTCCTCCTCAATGATATGAGCATATCATGGTGCACGAGGACAGTCTATCAATTATATTAAAGAAACTTCCTAATCAATTCCTACATAAATTCCAATATCGAAGGAAATCCAGAGAATAGCCATGTGAAGGCAACACCAAATGGCGAAACAAAATTGTCTTGGGATGCATTAGGAATGCAGAAAACAGATAGGCAATCACATGAGATATTTTTCATGAATTAATCCATGAAACTATCGTTAATAATATGCAATGAGAAATGTATATGTAACACCCTTCTCAGTCAGAGCTCGTCGCACAAGACTTGTCTAGTACAATTATATTTTTTGTGTAGTTTACGAGTTATTGCACAATAAACAGATTACCCAGTATATATTGAAGGATAGTGGATGCAGATTTTTCTAAAAATTTTAACCCCAAAAGAAAAAACAATGAGAAAAATTGTGTAGTTGTGGTTGTACTCGAAGTCGGATCTAGATGGTTTGCTATGGGTTTATGTAAACACGGTAGTTCTTATTCGAACTTTGTATATATATATATTAAGGATCCACTAAATATCTATAAATATTCGATTGGTGAACCTCAGGGGCGGAGCTAGAGACTAACGCACGGGTTCGATCGAATACAGTAACTTTGGTTCAAATTCTATATTTGTCTTAAGAAATTTATTTAATATTATTAATTTCGAATTTAGTAACCTAAAAGGGCTAAAATCTTGAATCCAAAAATTTCAGATCCTAATTTCGCCTTTAGTAAACTTAGTTACAATTATAATATTAACTTAAGGTTTTTTTCGAAACTAATAAATTTTAAATTCTGAATTTATTTGTGATTGTACACTTGTAGTATATTAGCATTTATATGTTTTGTAAAGTGACAGCTGAGGCCCTAAAGGAATGCTAACATGTGCACGATGATTAATGTTGTCATACCAAATTTATTATGGTTTTTTTTTTTTTTTTTTTTTTTTTTTTTTTTTTTTTTTTTTTTCTATTAGAAGAGCCGACATTTGTTCTGGGGTAATGAGGGTGATGGCTTATATTCTAACTCCAAATCAGATTCTAATCCTTTGATCTTAGCTTAAGCTAATCAAGATAATGAAAGTGAAAGCTGAGATAAATCACTTTAGAAATCAAGATTCTTTACTTCTCTTTAGTTTATATAATCGAGTTTGATGGCACTTAAGGGGTCGTTCGATACGAATACAAGTAATGCATGAATTAGTAATGTAGGTATTAGTAATGTGGGGATTGTAGTGTTGAGATTATTTTTTATTAAGTGGTTGGTTCATTGTATTAAAAATTAGCTTGTGTTTGGTTTAAAACTGTACAAAATCTTCTTTACAATTATACCATTGAATATTCTTCTTTCTGTATATAAAGAAATTTAGGAAAAGGGTTTGAGGGACGGTTTAGTAATTTTAGAGTCTTATCCAGGTATAGTTAATGTAGGGATTAATAATCCCTTGGTTTCCTTGGTATTAACTAAGCCCTCCTATGAGGTATAAGTAATCCATGTATTAGGTATGGATAAATTGAATTGAGCAACCAAACATTATATTAGACGGATTAAATTTTTATACATGAATTATTTTACTTAATACAGCCTACCAAACCAACCCTAAAAGTTAAAACTAAGCAAATAGAGTGACAGGTCAAGTCATTCAAAAATGTCTTTTCACTAATCGAATTTTAGTCTTAATTAAAAACCAATTCTTTTGCTTGAACTTCATTTGATTTTAGAGGTTTTTATAAGCATTATCATTAGCCAAACAAGTGCAAAATATTGGGATGAACCAAATTGATTTAGAGATATAATAACTCCTATCGAGATTATAAAGCATCAAATAGATCATCATAGAAGTTTTGGACTATACTATCGTAATAAACTAACTTTTTAAGATTTTGAATTGGATACTCAGTATTCTTTCGTTTTCTTTGAGTAGGGGATTTATCGGAAATAACATCTCTACTTTGTGAAGGTAAAAAGATTACGTACATACTATCCTTCCCAGACTCACTTGTGGAATTATATTAAATTTGTTATTATTGTTATTGTACTCGCATTCTTTCACATGATATAACGATCTCAACTTACACATATAAGTCCTCGACATAACTTTTTAACGTACCCCAAAATCTTGCAATTAATTACATATATTGAATCATTATTGATTCTCATTCGAAGGGGGAAAAAAAAAAGGAATCTCATTGAGGTAGATTTAGGTGGGTTCAATTAGGGTAATTGGCTTCTAGTAGTTGCGACAAGCTCAACTACACAAAGATGGAATAAATGCCAAAGGGCCAAGACTTTAATATGATTGCATATGAGCGGTTGTTTGTACTTTGTACTACTTATTACTTCGTTACACCCTTTTCGTTGCTGTCAATGGCCAAGATTGATCTTCACTTAGATATTGTTGTCCAATCGATGGAACCACAATATCACCGTCATAATCTTGGTTAGCAAAGTTTCCCTGAACATATGCTGATGGGAGATAGCAAGCTGAGTATCTCGTAAAATATTTTAAGATGTGTATAAGCTGATTTAAATATCACAGTTATCACGAAACACGAGATATGAGGTCCATCTTGATCCACAGCTATGGAAAAGTCTACTATTTTCAGTAACCACCTCGAGTGTTTTGGACTAAACAATAATATCGAATCATGTCGTCCTTTGCCTTAAAAGAATTCACACGCAACCCTAGTATTTCCAACTTCTAGGAGAGACATAATTGACTGCATTGATCTCGGTAGCTACATCATCCAAGGAATTTAAAGAACCTACAGGAGCATGAGTTATATATTCTGCGGAATGCCGTTTTCTGTCAAAGTTGTATGTCTTTTTTCAACCTACTCAAGTCTAACCCATTTGGACCCCTTAGAGGCTCTAACCATGGAGCACGCTAATGGGAGATAGCAAGCTGAGTATCTCGTAAAATATTTTAAGGTGTATGTAAGCTGACTTAAATATTACAGTTATCACGAAACACTGAAATATGAGGTCCATCGTGATCCACAGCTATGGAAAAGTCTACTATTTTCAGTAACCACCTCGATTGTTTTGGACTAAACAATAATATCGAATCATGTCGTCCTTTGCCTTAAAAGAATTCACACGCAACCCCAGTATTTCCAAAATAAGGAGAGATCTGATGCTTCTTGCTCGCAAACATCTGACCTATACTATAGTCAAGTCGTTTGCCTATCTTTTTGATCTCCTTTCTTTTTATTCATCAGATTTTTAACTTTTACTCAGCAAACAATAAAGTGATCTGACTACACCTATTATTTTCACGAGAAAGTGAAGTGAATGTTGTGATAATTCACATAAACGACTTTAACTTATTCGCACGTGATTAATTATTATAATATTTATTTTAAAACTCACTTATTGTCTATTTTCACAAAAAATAATAAACATAATTATATATTAATTTATGATATAAAATCCTGAATTCGTCTATGTCCATAATTACCAACGAGGCACGCTATGGGAAATCAAAGCTATGGTTCAATTATAGAGTAGAGATATTCGAGTTTAGTGTCACGCGTAATTACAATCTCATACCAAACTAGGGAACTTTAGGGACCATTAGTCCCACACGTGCTAACCGCATGCATAGAATTTACGGGACCCTATATAGATCTTTATAGGATTTTTGCATAAGAAAACAATTGAAAATCATTGATTCTATCCCTCCATCAATACCTCTCAAAAAATTTCATGGTCCCAATTTGCATCACTGCTTTTGTATAATAGTAAGAATTAATCATTTAATTAGGGTCGAGCTACGTACTCAGAGAAGAGACAAGCACAGCGACATCCATCGAATGGATCTCGGTCGAGAAGCGGACCAGGTAAAGCCAGATTTCAAAGGTAAAATGTATTGGTGGCACATTGACCTAGAATAAGGGCTCTAATCCACGATTCCTGGATTTCAACTTTTCAAAGGCAAAGGAAGTCTCAAGCTGTAAAAGTAGGCCTGCCATCGAGTTAAAATTGAATGCGTTTCGTCGAAAAATTATAAAGCACAAAAAGTAAAAAAAATTAAAATAATTTGAAGAAAAGATTTTCTTATACAAACACGATAACAAGAGTGACAAATGTAATGTATCGGTTACGGGTTGAATTGAACACAGTCATATACACGTCATTATTATTAAATTTTTTAACAAATATTAAATTTTGAACTCGTAATTTATTTGTACGATAAATTAAATGCTAAAAATATAAGGTTGAACCAATCAAGTAAATGTGAAGTTTTCAAATTATGTTCCCTCCATATTAATATTATCATAATAAGTTATAACTTTTACTTTGGAAATTCGATCCTTATATACTCACCAAAATTAACGTAATTATCTGCACTAATCAAGCAATAAATCATCAAATATTATATTAAATGGATTAAATTTTTATATAAAAATTATTTTACTTAGTACAACCTACCAAACGATCCCTTAGTGTATAAAACTCGAACGCAAGTGTATCATTTTTTCAAAAAAGAGAGTATAGACTAGCTGCACTAGCTGAGGCGCAAATCAAGGTGACTGGTGATGCACCGGCCTATTTCTATTTTGTTTTCAGCCAACAATATTTGGATTTTATTACATGGGATCACATTTTTTTAGATTAAACTATTTTCTTTCATCTTATTCTTGTTTGCTACTTGCTACATATGACATATGACTGTTTATTCCTTTCTTTTTCCTACTCAGTGTTATGTATTTACCTTAGGACTCAATTAATTGAAATTTATATCGCGTAAAAATCATTAAAAGAAAAAATGCTCCATCTCATAATTCTTTTTCATATTAAGTCTTGATTCTTGAATCAAGACTTTAGGTAAAGAAAGAAGGGATCTTATCCATTCCAGTACGATCCTCGGTGATATAGGTCCATTCTCTTAAATGTGCTTCCCCCTCTTCTTTGTTTGTTTCCAACATTCGATATTTTATCCACAATCTTTACGTCTCATAGATTTGTGTTTTGGAGAATTTTGCAATAAATTTACAATTTTCACTAAATATTCTACTTGAGTACAACTGTAAAACAAGTCCAATGGAGAACCAATACCCTGATATAAAAGTCAAGATGACTAAGCGCGAGCTCGAGTCCTTATGCGTATATAATTTTTGAGCAATGAGTTCAATTGAATTCAATATATACGTAAAAAGTAACTAAAATTTTGATAAATATTACCTATAAAGCCATAATTACAAAATTACAATTAATTTACTAAAATAAGTTATTCGTGCGGGGTGGATGAAATGGAGGCTCGCATTCGATGTTTTGTGTGATAAGAAGATGCCACCAAAACTTAAGGGTAAGTTCTACGGTGGTGGTTAGACTTACTATGCTGTATGGGGCTGAGTGTTGGCCAGTCAATAACTCCCTTGTTCAGAGGATGAAAGTAGCAGAAATGAGAAAGCTGAGATGGATGTGTGGGCATACCAGGAGAGATAAAATTAGGAACGAAGTTATTCGGCACAAAGTGTAAGTGGCCCCCGTGGAGGACAAGATGCGGGAGTTGAGGCTGAGATGGTTCGGGTATGTGCAGAGGAGGAGTACAGATGCTCCTATTAGGGGGGTGTGAGAGGCTTGCCATGAAAGGGCTGAGAAGAGGTAGAGGTAGGCCACATAAGTATTGGGGAAAGGTGATTAGGCATGACATGGTGCTACTTCAGCTCACAGAGTACATGACCCATGATAGAAGGGTGTGGAGGACCAGGATCAGGGTAGAAGGCTAGTAGGTAGTCTAGAGTTCCCTCGTTATTTTCTAGTAGTATTAGTAGCGCTCTAGTTTTTTTTTTTTTTTCAATCTTTGCCCTCTAGTATTTGTCTATTGTTCTGTTCGTTCTGTGTATCGTATTTTTTAGTTTGTTACTATTTGATGCTACTTTTCTTTCACTTGTTGTTGTTGTTGTTGTTGTTGTTATTGTTAGTGTTGTCGTCTTTTTCTCCTTTTCCTTATCGTCCTTTGTCTTCCTTTTCTTTTTTTCTTCTTCGTCCTTTTTCCTTTTTCTCTCTTTTCATCTTTTCTTGAGCCGAAAGTTTATCGAAAATAACCTCTCTATCTCGCCAGATAGGAGTAAGGTCTGCGTACATATTATTCTCCCCAGACTTCACTTATGAGATTGTACTGATATATTATTGTCGTTGTAATTTATTGAGTATTAAAAACAAGATAATGAATGCCAACAGGTTAAACAAATTGCTAAAATAGTAAACGCCATGTGCATAATTAATTGTTTACTAAAATAGAAAAGGTCATGTGCATAATCAATTGTTTAAATTGACAGGTGTCTACCAAGTTACCTTTGTAATAAAGGATGTGATCGTGATGGTAAAACTGAAGTTAATTACTCCTACTATATAAGGAAGTAAAGTGGGTTATGATAAGTTGCAAAGTGGTAAATGATTGGAGTAATTAAATTGACAAGCATGTAACAATGGCCTGGTTATTAAAGATAAGAATTCATCCTTGTATTTAAAATGGAAAAGGGCAAGGAAGTCAAATCAAATTAGGAACTCTAATTGACACTACAAAACTGTTATGCAAGTGACAACCTTGATTTTGACTTTCGTCATTTTACAATTATTATTTGGTGGGACCTAATATAACTTTAATAAAGAATATTTACTTGATCACTTAGAAAAGTTTTTTCTTAATTATTCTGAACAATAATGATAGGAAGGGAAAATAACCTACTAATGTATGATAAAGATGCAATTCAAACTATAATAGTACTTTAATGACGTGGCACATTAGCAGTTCAAAAAGCGTATGAGTGTAAGAGGAACTACTAACTTGAGTCAAGGGAATCAGGTTCCCTGACTGATTTTGCAAATACGAGCATCCTCCTCCTACCAAACTACAATGTCATTAGCTGCTTGTTTGTCCTATAATTGCCATACGTGTTTACCCGTAACGATATAGGATTGAATTAGAAGTTTTCAGAAAATACTCTTTAGCAGTTTACCTTATCATTCCTTCATAGACAGTCATTGAGGGACAAGGTTCTCAATTCAATTTGATCAGTCCAGCTCCAGTCGATTCTTTTCAAAATGCTCTCTGCTCAATGCTTTGGTGAAGATATCAACTCCTCTGTTTTGATGAGACCCTTTTCAACATTGTCCCTGAGAAAATGATGTTACACATCAATGTGCTGTGTCCTCTTATGCTGAATCGGGTTCTTTGCCATGTTGAGGGCATTTGTGTTGTCACAAAACAGTGGCACACAATAAATACACCAAAATCTCATAATTGTTGCTTGATCCACAATAGTTGAGTACAACATGAGGCAGCTGCTACATATTTAGCTTCTACAATAGAGAGGGATATAAAATTTTATTTCTGTGTACCCCATGAAATTAGGCATGATCCCAGAAAATGTGCCATACAAGATGTGCTCTTCCTATCCACTAGATAACCAGCATAATCAGTGTCAACACACCCAATATTAATCGAAATTGTCTCCTGAAGGGTATAGAGGACTAAGTCCTGCATTCCTTTAAGATATCTCAGGATTCGCTTAGCAGCTTTCAGATGAAATTCTTTTGGATTTGAATGGAATCTAGCACATAACCCCACACTAAACACAATGTCAAGTCTGCTGGCTGTTAAATACAAGAGTGAACCAATGATGTCCCGATACATAATTTCATTCACAGGGGAACCAGGTTCGTCCATGTCTAGACGAGTGCTGTGGCAATGGGAGTATCAATGGTCTTTGAACTCTCCATCTCAAACCTTTTCAGAAGCTCCTTAATGTATTTCTGCTGACTTATCATTGTTCCCTCAGAGGAATCATTTCAAACTCACTTTCCATAAGCTTGGCAAACTCATCACACAAGGAATCATTTATTGCACCAAAGATGATGTAGTTAACATAGACCTGCACAATGAGCATGTTCCTCCCTCTTTTCTTAAGAAAGAGAGTGTTTCCTGGACAATATTCCATACCATGCACGAGGGGCCTGCTTTTATATAGTGCCTTATCGAGCTTGAATACATATTCAGGATGCTCATGGAATTCGAAACCAGGTGGTTGTTTGACAAAGATTTCTTCCTTCAAATATCCATTCAGAAATACACTCTTGACATCCATTTGGAACAATTTGATTCCATATGAGATGCAAAAGCAATGAGAATTCTGATGGCTTCCATCCTTGCAGTTGGAGCAAAAGTTTCATCATAATCAATTCTTTCCTCTTGATTATAGCCTTCAACCACCAACTAGGCCTTGTTTCTTGTCTATTTCCAAACTCATCAATCTTGTTTCTGAACACCCACCTGGTTCCAATAACTGTTCTATCTAAAGGTCGGGGAACCAGGTGCCACACACAGTTTCTCTCAAATTTATGGAGTTCTTCTTGCATAGCAGCAATCCAGTTAGCATCTTTCAGTGCTTACTTGATATTTTTGGGCTCAATTTGAGTTAGAAAGGTTGAGAAAGTAAACATGTTTCTTGTCTTTGATCTAGTCTGAATTCCTAAATCCAGAGGAGTAATTACATTTTTGAGAGGATGTGAGCTTTTGTGCTTCCAGTTAGACACCAGAGTCTCATGGTTAGAAGAACCAGGTTCCGCCATGTGAGATCCATTATTAGCATCCATGAAAGTATGAGTGCCACTTCTCTGTTCAGCATCAGGGTGCTTTGCACAACATTAGCGACTCTATTTTCTGCTTCAGTTGCTGTAATAGAGGGACCGAGTTCCTCTGAATTAGCTGGAGGTTCTGTTGCATCTTCTTCACTAAACTCTTTGACCTAACTCATCACATCTGCTTTCCCGTTTTCCATATTAATTACTTCTCTAGGAACCTTTGAATGCTCTCCGTCTTGATCATTCTTATCATGTGAATCTTTCCCACTTGAGTGGTGTGATTCATCAAAAATTATATGTACGCATTCTTCTACACATTGAGTTTTTTTGTTGTACACCTTATATGCTTTGCTTTGTGAAGAATATCCAAGAAAAATCTATTCATTACTCTTGGCATCAAATTTTTCCAGCGCTTCCTTACCATTATTTAGAATAAAACATGTGCAACCAAATGTTCTCAGTAAGTCAGCTTTGATTTTCTCCCGTTTAGCAATTCATATGATGTCTTGTTTAGGAGGGAACTGATCATGCACTTGTTTATCAGATAGCAGGCACTGTTCACTGCCTCAGTCCAAAAGCTCTTTTGTACACCACTATCAATTAGTGTTGTCCTTGCCATATCTTTAAGAGTCCTATTTTTTCTCTCCACAATACCATTTTGTTGGGGTGTTTTGGGAGCTGAAAAATTATGACTTATACCATTTTCAACATATAATTCATCAAATTATGCATTGTCAAACTCGGTACCATGATCATATGTTATGCTTACAACATTATGGCTCATATTCACTTGAATCTGCTTCACAAAGGCAGCAAAGATTGGAAAGATTTCATCCTTGGTTCCGAGTAACAAGGTCCATGTGAATCTGGAGTAGTCATCTACAATAACAAAGATGTACTTCTTTCCTCCTCTGCTGGGCATCCTCGTAAGTCCACACAGATCTATATGGAGAAGATTTAGTGGCCTTGAGGTGCTTACTTCCTTCTTTGGCTTGAAGGAGGACCAGGACCTGACTTGCTTCCCTTTCACACATGCATCACATATCTTGTGATCTTTGATCTTTGACTTCGCCAGCCCACGAACCAGGTCAATCTTGACTAGCTTGTTCAACAAAGAGAAGCTTGCATGTCCCAATCTTCTGTGCCACAATTCAGCATCATCATCATCAATACTTAAACATGTAAGGTCCCTACTGTTTAGAGACTCAAAGTCTGCAACATAGATGTTTTTGAATCTTTTCGCCACCAGAACCACTTCACTAGTTACAAGATTGATGACTGTGCAAGACTTTAATAAGAACTCCACTTTGTTTCCTTTGTCGCAGATTTGTGAGACACTCAGCATGATGTATTTCAGGCCATTCACATAATACACATTCTCAATTAAATGAATGAGTGTCTTCCCAATTTTTCCAACTCCTATAATGTATCTCTTTTTGCCATTACCAAAGGACACACTCCCTTCTTGCAGGGCTTTAAGTGAAAGGAAATCGTCAGTACTTCCAGTCATGTTTTTAGAGCAGCTACTATTCATGTACCATATTTGAATACTTCCTTTTACTACTCCCTTCATAAGGAATTCAAAGATTAGAATTAGGAACCCAAACAAGTTTGGGTCCCTTGTAATGAGGAAAGAGGTGAATTAAGCTTCTTTTTATCCAAGCAAGCATCACATGTTTCTTATTGTAGGAACCAGGTTCCCTAGCATTAGATACTTTTTCAACAAAAATATTATTTTTCTGTTGGGACTGAGACCTAGCTATACAGGAATCTTTGAAATGACCAATGTTACCACAGTGAGTCCAAATCTAGTTATCAGGTACAGTAACATACTTGCTATGTGGATTATAAGGAGCCTTTTACTTTTGGAGCCCAATTCCCTGCATGTTCCCCCTATTACTTTTATACATGGAGGTGATTGTATCAGAGAACTGGGTCTACTTCAGAGATTTATCTAGGTCATTTTTAATCATGTTAAGATCTTCCCAAAGTTGTATATTTCTTTCAAGTTTTGCACAAAGACTCAATTTTACCTTTTTGAGTTCATTTTCAAGCTTAATGTGTGCCTCACTCGTCACTTCCTTTCCTTTTGAAGAATTCATGAAATTTTCTATTGAAGCTTTTATAGAATTATTGTCCTTTTTTAATCCTCTACTGTTTCCTTTAGATCCAACAACTACGACCAAGAAGTCAACTCTTTCATGTTCTACCTTTCAATTTTCTCAGTTAGACATCCTTTTATTTTTTAAAATCCTCGATTGTTTCTTTCAAATCAACAACTACGATTAGTAAATCATCTCTCTCATGCTCTATCTTTCCTAATTCCTCAGTTAAAATATTTTTACCATTGATAAGCTTATGGTAAGCATCAATCAAGATCTTAGCTAGAGATACCAGCTTCTTTTGAGAGTAAGACTTCAAATTTCTTTGAACATCTAGAAAGTTTACCTCATCGTCATCATCATCTTCATCCTCATCAGATTTTTCCATCAGGGCAAACATGGAGTCAAATTCTGCTGCTCGGATTTCAATGGCCATCATGGAGGTGTCGCGTTGTTCATCATCCCCCTCAGATTCATTAGAGGAATCTCCTCATGCAGCAAGAGCTTGTTTAACATCATTATGAATGACATCTTTTCTCTTGAATTTCCTGATTGGAACTAGGTTTCCTCTTGGCCGTGTTGTCTGTGTTGTACTTGTAATGTTCCTGCTTGTAGAGAGGATAGTCTTTAATGAAATATCATGGCTTCCTGTATTTGCACATCAATCATAGCCTTTTGTTCTGCTATAGCTGCCCTTTTTCGGAATACCTCCATTTCTACGAATCATTTTCTGAAACCTTCGTGTCAAATAGGCTATGTCAGCATCCTCACCACTTGAGTCACCGTTATCTTTTTTGAGAACCAGGTTCTTCTCCTTTTTGGGTTCTCTTCTTTCATGATCCTTCTTCTTCTTCTTCTTCTTCTTCTTCTTCTTCTTCTTCTTCTTCTTCTTCTTCTTCTTCTTCTTCTTCTTCTTCTTCTTCTTCTTTATTTCCTAGGTTTTCAGATTTCCCATGAGTTCGTCAATCGTCACCTTTTGCAGATCTTTTACCTCCGTGATAACATTGACTTTTCTCTCCCAAGAACCAGGTAACAAACTGAGTATTTTTCTGACCAGTTTGTTCCTTAAAATAATCTCTCCTAGAGAATGGAGCTCATTGATGATGGAAGTGAAGCGAGTATGCATGTCTTAAATGGACTCATCATCCTTCATATTGAAGATTTTATACTCAGTATGTCAATTTTTGACTGCTTGACTTGAGTTGTACCTTCATGTGCGGATTGGAGAGCCTCCCAGATCTCCTCGTCAGATTGACAAGCTGAGATTCTATTGTACTCGTCTGGTCCGATACCACAGACGAGGATCTTATTTGCTTGAAGGTTTTTCTTGATAGCTTTGCGATCGGCATCATTGTACTCCTTCCTCGTCTTTGGGAGAATGTTGTCTCGCCAATGGTCTTTATAGGGACGAAGGATCTATCACAGATGATATCCCAAAGCTCCGAATCTTCAGCCGTGATAAACTCATGCACTTTTGTCTTCTACCAGCCATAGTAGTGTCCATTGAATCTTGATGGTCTGTAGGTTGATTGACCTTCTTCAAAATTTGGTGGTGCAGCCATGTAGATCCTTTCTAGGTGTTAGCCTTATAGAAAGAACCTACTATGATACCAACTGATGTAAACTAAGATTCCACCAAACTGTATAGAGAACCTGGTTCTCTATCAGTTCCACCAGAACACACACACAACGGTAAGTAAATAACACAGTAGTATTTTACGTGAAAAACTTCCAGTTTACGGGATTAAAATCACGGCGTATACTCATAGGATTTCAACTTCACTAAACGAGCAACTTTAGATTACAACCTATTGTAACCTATGAATTAAACTCTTAATCCCTCACCTAGCAATAACTATATAGCAAGTCTCTTTGTAATAACTCTATTACAAAGCTCACCACTTTGACTAACTCTAGTCAAACACAAACACAAGATTTATAATTTATTAAAGATATCCTATGAGATGCTTCTAACTTAGCTGAGTAAGAATTACAAGTGAATAACATTAAGAAAGATACAACAATACTAAGGACACTCGATGTACTCAATGCTGAGTTATGGTCCTTTGTCCTGTTGCTACTTTGTTCTTCAAGCCTTGGGAGTAAATTGTGTTTAAGGTTTGCAAGTGTGCGTTATCCCTTGCCTCATGTTGGTAATTTACAAGTGAAGTCACTAGGATGATGCAAGCAAGTGTCCAGTACACAGCATGCTTCAACAGTGACTGTTGACTGTTGCGTCTGCAGTGCGGCAGCTTTAACACCTGTAAAGAGTTGACTTGTACTGTGACTGGAGGAACTGATAGCTATTTATTCCCTCTGTTGTTCCCTTAACCGATATCATTTGAACTTGTGCCGGACATGTGATTTGTTGTTCTGAGCGCGAAGAAGCTTTCTATCAGCATCCCTATCTGGTTCTCATATGAAGTTTATTAAATCATCAAAACACAAAGACACATAAATTATCAGAAAATAATACTATCCATTTTTTAATCAAATAAAATGATTATCTTGATATATAGTTAACCAAAAATAGTTCTCGACAAAATGATCTTTCGCAATATTAAATGCTTTTGCATGTTTTGTTTACGTCGCTATAATCATAGCCTAACTTCATAAACAGTATGAATATTGTGTTCAATAAGAGTTATACCTTTATGTTATTATTATGAAAGAGGCATAAAAACGTTATTAACAAAAGATAAATTATAACAATGGATATAATTTGAAATCATCTTGTTTGTCTGTTTATATCTTTTAGGTTTGGCTCTATTACCCACCATTAAAGGTCCCTGGAAAAATTAATTAAAAAAGAACACTTAAGGAGACCAAAAAACTTAATAAATAAATAAATAAGTAAACATCTTTTGTAGCTACGCATGAAGAAATTCGAATAAAAAAGCTTCCACTTTGTGCTTTAAAAGTGATGATAATAGAAGAAAAAGATGCAAATGGGACACAAGGATTACGCAGGAAAAAAGTAAAGTAGAAAAAGATACTTTTATTTTATTTATTTTTTTGTAGAAAAAAGATACTAATATCTCTTCTTGAGTGGTCCAAATGATTCCTTTGATTAAGCAAAATGACATAAATTAGTGGAAGTTAATTTTACTGAATGTCAATATTTTTTAGTGAACTATAAGAAATTGCTAATTCAAACCCAAAGAAAGGAAAAAAGAGAACATCAAAATGCGATGCAGAGTTGGCCCCCTATCATCTGCAACAAAAATTAGCCTAACTACCCTTTTCGATGTTTTCATCTTTTTTGCTAAATGTTATTATCATTGTTAATGAGATAATGACATGGAAGGGAAGCGTTGGAGTAACGATAAAGTTGTATCTGTGTAATTTATAAGTTACGAGTTCAAGTCATGAAATTAGTCATTGATATGCTTGCATCAGAGTAGACTGTCTATATCGCACCCCCTTGAGGTGCGACCCTTCCCCGGACCCTGCGTGAACGCAAAATACTTTGTGCACCGAGCTGCCATTCTTTAGAATGAAATAGTGACATGGTGATTTAAGGGGTCGTTTGGTAGAAATGTATACAAATAATATTGAATATGGTGTATTAGTAATGCTGGTATTAGTTATGCTTGCATTAGTTATGCTGACATATTTCTTATACATTGTTTGGTTTGATATATTAAAGCATTGCACAATTTCTAAAAGAATTGTTTATTTAAGAGAAAAATACATTGTGGAATGTTTTTATATGAAAAAGGCTTTAAAAAATTATTTGATTTGTCTACTTATGTTGTAGTATAGAACTTAATTTTTTTTTATAAACAGGAAAATATGCTAAGTATTTATTTATTTACTAGGGATATAATTTTATTTTTCACTTTTTTGGATTATTTCAAACTTACATTAATATAATAGCATATTTTAATTAAGCATAAAATTTGAAGGACAAATTTGTCTTTAACTAAGTTAATACATGCATTAAAACTCATTGCATTTTTAATACCATGATTGTTAAGTATTAATTATGCATAGGATAATACCAAATAAGATGTAACTAATGTATATGCTAAAAAAATATATCAAATAAAATATTATTAATATACAAAACTAATATATATATATATATATATATATATATATATATATATATATATATATATATATATATTATTTTAGTTAAAATGCATCCTACCAGACGATCCCTGGTGCTGAAATTCTAATGATTTTGTCGATGGGGAGTACTACTTAGTACAAAAGCTAAACTATGATTTCAGTATTCTATTACTCCACTCGTTAGCTTAAAGCAAATTTGCAAATTAAACAATTTACATGATAAAACGACTAATTGCAACATTCCAATGAGATAGTTCAACAACCATGAGATTTAATAATTTTTTTTAATTTTTCACCCGGTGTTCGATATTCGTATTGAAGTTTAATTATATTTAAATTCGTGTCGAATAGGGTTCCAAGGATTTTTTCATACTTAAAACTTGACCTCGAAACTTCTGGTTAAGGGAGGAGCAGTCCCATAAACTATACTACATCCTTTGATGGTGAGATTTAATAAGTATTATAGTGTCATGAGTACAAAATTTTATCGTTAATGTGCTATTAGAGTATAAAAGATTTCATTTTGAGTTCGAGTCTTAATATCACTCGGCATAATTTAAAAGAGATACAAATCTGCACATAATAAGGTTTGTTGTAAACATATATATTAAGTACACAAAAATATATTGATCACACACTTTAACAAAATTCTTTAATTAACTCTTTATTACTCTGAATGCATTAAGGAAACAGTTCAGGGGTTTAAATATCATAATTCATTGATTCGAGTTATAGTTATCTTCTTTCCACTGCAATTCAATTATTCATTTCCTGTTCTAGAGATTTTATATTACTAAATTTTTAACATAAGATCTCTAATTAATGGTGAACTTTTTTCATTCTCAAAATATAAACACAAGACTTTTAATAACGAAGGATGTTTGAATTTATCCATCTCAAACTCTCAATATACCACTCATCGTAATCCTAGAGCTATTTTGTCCCAGAGTCTATGACGGTGAAAAAGGAGCTTTGAAGCAGTGATAAAATTATTTCTGTATGATTTATAAGTTACTAGTTTAAATCGTAAAAATAATTGTTAATACTTATGTAGTGGTATGCTCTTTACACTGCACCTACTAAGGTACGATCATGCTTCGAACCCTGCTTAAACGTGAAAAATTTGTTATACTGGAGTGCCTTTAGGGGTCGTTTGGTAGGCTGTACTAAGTAAAATAATTCATGTATAAAAATTTAATCCGTCCAATACAATGTTTGGTTGCTCAATTCAATTTATGCATGCCTAATACATGGATTACTTATATTTCATAGGAGGGCTTAGCTAATACCAAGGAAACCAAGGGATTACTAATCCCTGCATTAATTATACCTGGATAAGACCCTAAAATTACTAAATCGCCCCTCAAACTCTTTTTCTAAATTTCTTTATATACAGAAAGAAGAATATTCAAGGGTATAATTGTAAAGAAGATTTTGTACAGTTTTAAACCAAACCACAAGCTTAGATTTACATTGCATAGCTAATTTTTAATACAATGAACCAAACACTTGATAAAAAATAATTCCAACACTACAATCCATACATTACTAATACCTGTATTACTAATCCCTCTATTACTAATCCTTACATTACTTGTGTTCGTACTGAATGATCCCTTGCTCTACAACGGTGGATATGAAAAAGAGAAAAGGAAAACACTGACTGAGATGTTTGAAGAGGGAAAACAAAGCATAGAGCCCCACAAAAAGTAAAAAAAGAAATAATGCTACTAAGAACACGATCTCCCAAACTTCTTCTTTGTACTTTTCCATGCAGAGATTTCAAAGTGCAACCGTTGAAAAGGTAAAAGAAAAGAAAAGAAACGAAAAGTAAGGATAGATTGTTCGTTTCTTCACTAACGAGGATTTGCATAGAATATATATGATGGAAAAGAGAAAAGTTAGAGTTAGAATAAGTATTTTATTCTAGTTTTGGGGGGAAAATGGAAATTATAAGAAATTTGGAGACAACAGAATCTCAGGAGGATAGAGATAGATACATATAACGTCCCCACTAACTGAAATTGATTTTTGGGCCCTTCATCTTTTTGTAACTACTTGCCCATTCCCTATACTTTTTCAGCGGTTTGGCGTTTCCTCCTTTTACCGAGGCTGCACTTAACTAACAACCATCCCACTCTTGTTCAATAGTTTACTAAATTTTAGGGGGGAAGAATTCTAGTTCTATGTCAAGAAAATCATGGACAATTGTTAAATAAAATACATAGCTTCTGTCAAAACAGGATGGTGAAGTGTTATATAGAATAGAGCATAAGTTCACATGATATTTGTGCTTTGTGTGACGGAATGGTTATGTAATTTAATGAAAATATTTACGAAATTAATTGGACAAAAGCGGACTCTCTATCACGATGCAAGTTTAGCTGTCAAAGTATTGCACTCTTTAGTCTGACCTATTTAGGCCACCTCAAGGCCTTTTAGTCTCACGATTGTGAATTCTTGGATTTTAAATCAAAAGGCATTTCAACAACTCGACCTTTTATGTGTGTGATCCTTAATTTTATCCATTCATTTCGATATACGATTTGCCTAAGACATATTTTCTATTAGAAGGTTGTCTTAGGTATGTTTCACAGCAAACCCCTTTGCGACTTCAATCAATAGCAGTTGTGGGTTGTTACGTTCAACCCCCCTGAGGATTTATCGAGCTCATTGAAGCTTGTCGCACCACCAACTAGGAGAAGAAACGAGTTTCATACTTCTCTGTTACGGCCCAACTGCCAATGTATTATCCCGCTTTGGCACGACCATTCTAAGTCATCTCAAGGCTCTTGATCCCCTTGTAAAAGACGACGCTTTAACAATTGAATCCACAATCCGTCCTTATATGACTTCTAACTTTTCCTTTCCGTGCGAGTGGAATTTATATGAAGCAAGATCCAAACAGAGGCGGCTCAAGCTCAAACATGGCCTAAAGCCAGAGTTTAATGAGGCCTAATTTTAAAAAAAATTATAATATATATTTTTATTTGAAGTCTATTCTTTTAGCTTTTTGAGATACAAAGTTATTAATAATTTTTTTATAATCGTTTTCTTCTAATAATTCCTTTTCAATTGATATTATGGCCAACCCATTTAATCTTTCTTCAGACATTGTTGATCTTAGCTAAGATTTATCAATTTTATATTTGAAAAACTTATTTCCAGTGAGGAACTATTATAGGAAATAATAACACCATTATATAAGCAAAATAAACATTTGGAAAAGAATTAAGCTTTTTTATTTGATTGAGTATATAATATCTTCTATTTGTACTATATTTTCTTGTCAAATTAATTTCATTCACACGTTAGAAAATATTTTCATTATACCCATTTTTAAGTAAGTCAAATGATTACTTTATTTACATATCTAAATTTTTTGTTCTTTTTGTATTTAAAACTCTAAATTTTATTTTATTCAAATAATTATATACTTATTATTTCTAAAAAAATGGGCCCCTCTAAATTTGGGGGCTTAAGGCACAACCCTTATTAAATACATCATCAGAGCAGGTCCTGGATCCAAAGCAAACCCCTTTTGAGTTCAACCGCCAGTTGTTTGCGGAATGTTCTGCTTTACATATTTTAGAAAATACATAAAAAGTGCTCGATGTAATTGTAGAACGGAAAAAATTGCCTTACTAAATAGAAAAACATCACAAAAATAGATACAAAAAGAAAATTTTAAGAAAAACCCCGTTTGAGGAGGAAAAACGTTTATAAATAATTAATTACTTCATTTGCTTAAAAGAATTTGAAAAAAGGTCGAGAGTTTGAAAGAAATGAGCTGATTCCTGTTTTTTCCCTCTTTTATCGAGCTGCAGTTATCGCAATTGCGATACAAAATTTGCAATTGCGATGAATGCAAAAGCAATCAACCTCTCCCAAATGCAAAGAAGTCCTTGAGCCTGTCATCGTCGCAAATGCGAACATCCACCCTCCGTAATTGCGCACTTTTACTTCGCAAATGCGAAGCCTGCTCTAACACTGCTGAGTCGCAATTGCAACTCTTGGATCGCAAATGCGATCGCTGCTATGTCCGCAAATGTGAACTTTTCCTTGCAATTGCAAGTCTTGGCCAGCCAACCCATGCTCACAAATGCGAAGTAGCCTTCGCAAAAGAGAGGCTCGCATTTGCCAGCCAGACCTCGCAAATGCGAGATCTGCATTCCAGCACCAGATGTAAACATGCACCAGCTATGCTTCTAAGTTTGAAAGCACTTCGTAGCCTATCCGAAATTCACCCGAGTCCTCGGGGCTCCAAACCAAACATGCACACAAGTCTAAAAATATCATACGAACTTGCTCGCGCGATCGGAATACCAAAATAACACCTAGAACTACAAATCGGACACCAAAACGAATGAAATTGTCAATGAAACTTAAGGACATGCAATTTCTCAATCGAACGTCTGAATCACGTCAAATCAACTCCGTTTTGTACCAAATTTTTCAGACAAGTCATAAATACTGAAATGAACCTATACCAAGTTTCGGAATCGAAATCCGAACTCGGTAGCAATAAAGCCAAACTACGGTCAAACTTATGAATTCTTTAAACATTTAAACTTCTAGTTTTCAACAAATTACGATAAATCAAGTTAGGGCCTTCTGAATTCAATGGGCATACGCCCAATACGGACCCGTCGAGACCGTCAAATCACTGATCCGGATCCGTTTGCTCAAAACATTGACGAAGTCAACTCAAATGAATTTTAAGGCACGATTTCACACTTTTCTCAATTTTCACATAAAAACCTTTTGGAAGAAGACACGGACTGCGTATGCAAACCAAAGAAGGCTAAACAAAGCTAATCGAGGTTTCAAAACACAGAAATAAGGGCTAAAACTGAAAATGACCTATCGGGTCATCAGGATCGACTTCGCACCGCTCAGTCTAAGCAAAAGAGTTATGCCGACTGTAGAGTTCGTGATATTGCATTCATGGTTAGAGAGAGGGTATTGCTTCGGTTTACACCCATGAAGGGTGTGATTAGGTTCGTAAGGAAGGGCAAGTTGAGCCCTAGGTATATCGGACCCTTTGAGATTCTTGAGAAAGTGGGTAAGGTGGCCTACAAGCTCGCATTCCCACTAGCTTATCAGCAGTCCATCCGGTGTTCCCGTACAATGCATCATAGGAAACCATCTGAATGCTACACTAGTAGCTGTTGTCGTAGGAAAACCCCGCAAGCGGCAAGAATTGATCCCAAGAACCCCCAAAATCCATATCACAAGCGCGAAGCATATCCTCCAGTATTTGAATAGTGTGCTAGGACTGTCCATTTGTCTAGGGATGAAATGTTGTGCGCAATTCACTTGCGCGCCTAACTCACTCGTACGTCCCTCCAGAAATGCGAGGTGAACTGCATACCTCAATCAGAAATGATAGACACGGGCACACCGTGAAGATGGACGATCTCGCGAATGTAGATCTTAGCTAACCGCTCTAAAGAATAGGTAACTGCCACTGGAATGAAATGTGCTAATTTGGTCAGCCAGTCCATAATGACCCATACTCCGTCGAACTTCTTCTGAGCCGTGGGAGTACAATAACAAAATCCATAGTGATACGCTCCCACTTCCACTCAGGAATCTCTAACCTCTGAAGCAAACCACCAGGCCTCTGATGCTCGTACTTTACTTACTGATAATTTAGACACCGAGCTACATATGTAACTATATCCTTCTTCATCCTCCTCCACCAATAATGCTGCCGCAAGTCCTGATACATCTTGGCGGCACCCAAATGAATATAATACTGGGAACTGTGGGCCTCCTCTAGAATCAACTCACGAAGTCCATCCATATTGGGCACACAAATATGACCCTCCGTCCTAAAAACTCCCATCATCTACAACAGTAACCTGCCGCACCATGTCCTTAAGGAAAAGTGATAAGTGGGAATTCTGACTACCTATTAGCGCCTTTTAGCTTTTTTTAGTCCAAAAGCGTTTAATTATGTTCCCGAAAACTGATAAAATATGCTAAATTGCAGGAATATTGTAAGATGGACTCCCGAGGTGAAATCCAACTCAAGAAGGAGTAATCTAAACTCAAGGCCATAAAAGACATAGAAGCTCAGAAGTACGGACAGCAGAATATCATCTGCCACACCAGATGATGAAGAAAAGGGCATCAGATCTTTGTGCAAAGTGCGGTCTGCACATGAATTGTACGGCCGCAGAAGATGGCTAGGAACGAAAGTTCAGAGAATATGCATTCCAAGTCTCCTAGAAGTGCGGTCTGCACAAGAATTGTGCAACCGTAGAAGAGTGCTACGCGGCCGTAGATGTAACTGTGCGAACCGCAGTTACAATTCTGTGGATCAGAGAAAGAAGGCCTCGCGGCTGCAGATCAGAATTATGCAGTCGCAAACCTCTAGTTCCTACAAGTTGAAGAAATCTGCGGACTGCACATGGAATTTTGCGGCAGCAGAACCTCCCGAAGGACATTTTTGTTTGAAATTTCCAGCCTTGTATAAATAGACGAGTTTCATAATTTTAGGTCAATTTTTGACATCAACAGCTACAGTAGCAGTTTCTCGTTACGTCTTTTAGTAGTTTTTCATATTTTGAGCTATTTTAACCTAGATTTTATCATTTTAATCTTGCAATATGAGTTTAATTATCATTTCTTATTCGTTTACTTCAATTTCAAGTATGAGTAACTAGATTTTCACTAGAGTTTTGACCCAATCCTAGTGTGTAAACCATATGAGTGTTTAATTTAATGCTTTTTTATGGTTGAGTGTTTATTATTTAGCCTTGTTCATGCTTTAATTTGTGAAATTAATGGCTGCAAACATTAGTTCATGCCTATTTGACTTGGTCTCTACTTGAGAAATAGAGACTTAGTCTAGGAAAACTTGGCTAACAAGAAATTGGGTCAATCAAGAGATTGATAATCCCAATTAAAGGGTTCAACCTAGAGATAGTAATAACCCAACTTGAGCTTTATCAACGGTTTGGTGCAATACCTATTTGGACTTGAGTAAGCCAAATTGGACAAAATCACTCTTTGACCGAGAGGTATTGAGTGGGTAATTGATTATTGATAGTTATAACACAAGCATTAACGTTTATATCCCATTAGGCAAACACTTATTCTCTTAGTTTTATTTCTCAACTTTTCATTCTTAGATTTAAATTAGACATAGTAACAACCCAAGTTTGTGGAAGTGTAAATTGAGATAGTCAAACTCACATACTACCCTTGACTCTTGTTGGGTACTACAATTGCATTCAACCATTTCATAACCTTGAATTGAGGTGTGAAATTGGACGAGATCAATTTTTAGCGCTGTTGTCGTGGGAGCTAAAAATGATGTTAGCTATATATTAGGTGTGTTTTTGGGAATACCTTCTTTTCCTTCCATGTTACTAACGTGTTGAGTTATTGTAGGTGCAATCATGGTAAATAATGAGCTCGAAAACATAGCTTTTGGGGATGTGGACGTCGATGATGATCAAATGGATGAGGTCTTTCTTGAACCTCAAGCCAATAGACGAGGCCGAGTGCCTCAAGACAATGTGCCCCCTCCACCCCCACCTCCACCGCGAGCAGCTCCACACCGGGTGTTTCTGAATGAAGGATATACAAGTGCAATAGTCCCTCCCCGTATTAGGGCGTGCAACTTTCAAATAACCAACGTGATGCTTACTTTGCTCGAGCAACGAGGGTTTTTCACAGGTGCACTAGGTCAAAATGCATACAAAGTTCGTAGATACGTGTTGGGGGAGTAAAAAAATAAATGTCTAAGGCTTTTTGCCTTCTCTCTATGGGGGAAAACTTTAGATTGGTTGGAATGTTTGCCAAATAAATCTATTCATACTTGGGATGAATTAGCGGAGAAGTTTATTTCTAAGTATTTCTCTCCCGAGGACATGGCTATTCTTCGGGATGAAATTCTAGCATTCAAGCTATAGCCCAATGAACCACTACACGAGACATGGGAAAGGTATAGAACAATGGTGAAAGAGTGCCCCAACAACGATAAGACGGAGAACATAATTCAACAAACTTTCCATTGGGGGATCAATACAACCAACCAATGTGTAGTGAATCAACTTGCCGGTGGGAACTTCATGAAGACGCTGTATGCGGAGGCATGCGATATCTTGGATGAGATGGCGGGTACTTCATCGGCTTGGCAATCTCAGGCTAATGTGCCACAATGTGATCCCAATGTGATTCTTCTTCACAAAGAGTTACATGACCATGGACAAGCCATAGCCGAGTTGATCACCACTATGAACCAATTGGCAAAGGCTCAATTTCAACAAGTGCAAAACCCGAGGTAAGTCAATGCAATGGAGGGAGTAAGTATGATGGTGAACAAGCGAAGAACAAGAAATCCACAAATGCAACAAAGAGTGGATCATTTTGTGCAAGATGATAGTGAATTTGATCAAGATAACACTTACAACGGCCAAGAAGAGGAGGTCCAATATGTGAACAACTTTCAAAGAAAAAGAAACAACTTCCAAGGACCTAGCCAACAACAATGGAAACCTCAAAATAATCAAGGCAATTAGAATTCGCACAATCAAAGCAATTGGAATAACAACAAGAATCAAGGCAATTGGAGTGGAGGCAATAATAAAGGGAATTGGCATAAAAATAATAACCAAGGCAATTAGGGAGACAACAATCAAGGCAGGTGGAATAACAATCAAGGAAATCGGGGGTCGGGTTCTCATAGGCCCCCGATGTATCAACAACCGAGCAAGCTACCTCCTTATCCTTCCCATGGTCCTAGTTCTTCCAAAAATGAAATGGGCCTTATTGAGAACATGTTCAAATAAATGATGGAGAAGAATGCCGATTAAGATGCCTAATTTTCCTCACACAACACATCGATCCGCAACTTAGAAGTGCAAATGGGGAAAATCTCTCAAGCTTTAAATTCTCGTCCTAAGGGGGCACTACCAATTGATACGGTGGTGAACCCAAAGGGTGGGAACAACACGGGGCATGCCATGACCGTTACTACAAGAAGTGGAAGAGGTGGGAATGCACCTACCTCAAGTCAAAGGCAACTTATGGATGATGAGCAAATGGTAGAAGAAGAAAAGATCCCGAACAGTGTGGTGCAAACAAATGATGAAGTGCGGATTAATATTGATGACACGGTGGAAAATACTCAAGAGGAAGTGAACCTGTCTAGGGATCATGTTATTGGCATACCATAACCGGTAGTGTAAAAGGCTAAGGCATCATTGCCTAAGCCACCTCCTCCATATCCTCAATGGCTCATCAAGAAAAATGGCGAGAACCAATTCAAAAAGTTCATTGACATAATCAAGAGTCTCTCGATAAATGTGCTATTAGTTGAAGCCTTAGAGCAAATGTCCGGTTATGAAAAGTTTATGAAAGATTTGGTGAAAAAGAAGCGATCGATGAATTTTGAAACTATCAAAGTCACTCATCAAGTGAGTGCAATTATGTATTCGATGGCTCCTAAATACGAAGATCCCGACGCTTTCATAGTCTCTTGTACTATTGGAAGTGTCAAGTTTGCCAAGCTCTTTGTGATCTTGGGGCGAGTATTAATTTGATGCCCTATTTAGTTTTCAAGACTTTCGGAATTGGGAAACCAAGACCCACTTCTATGAGATTACAAATGGCTGATCGTACAATGAAGAGACCGTTGGGAGTGATTGAAGATGTATTGGTTCGAGTTGATAAGTTCATTCTTCTGGCAAATTTTGTTATTCTTGATTGTGAAGTGGACTATAAGGTGCTGATTATTCTTGGAAGACCTTTCCTTGCTACGGGGAAGGCTTTTGTTGATGTGGAAGCAGGAGAACTCACTTTCCAGGTGGGTGATGAAAAGGTAGTGTTCCACGTGTGCAAATCTATGCAGCAACCAAATAGCAATAAAGTGTGTTCTTTCGTGGACTTGGTGACTGATGCGATTATTGATGATACACGTGCCGCTATTAATGTGGGCGATATGTTGGAGGCCGTCTTGCTTAACTTTGATGATGACGAGATGGATGGCTTAATGGAATGCGTGAATTCTTTGCAAGGAATGGGGTCGTACAACTATGCACCCGGAAATCTTTCCTTGGATCTTGAGAATAGGAAAACTCCTACTATAAAGCCTTCAATTGAAGAGCCTCCTACCTTGGAGTTGAAGCCATTGCCTCTATATTTTAGGTATGAATTTCTTGGTCCGTGCTCTACTTTACCAGTTATTCTTTCTTCTTGTTTGACTAACGTGCAGGTTGCCTCTACATTGATTGTGCTCCACAAGAGGAAGAAGGCTATCTGGTGGACTTTGGCGGATATTTGGGGAATAACCCAGCATTTTGCATGCACAAGATTAACTTGGAGGAGGATGCCAAACCATCTATTGAACATCAAAGGAGACTCAATTAAGCTATGAAAGACGTGGTCAAAAAGGATATTATCAAGTGGTTGGATGCCGGGGTTGTCTACCCCATTTCCGATAGTTCGCGGACTTCTCCGGTGCAATTGTCCCAAAGAAGGGGCAATGACAATGGCCACCCATGATAAGAATGATTTAATTCCCACAAGAACGGTGACTGGGTGGAGAGTGTGTATGGACTATCGCAAGCTAAACAAAGTCACAAGGAAGGAGCATTTTCCGCTTTCCTTCCTTGACCAAGTGCTTGATAGGTTGGACGGCCGTGCTTTATATTTCTTCATAGATGGATATTCAGGATACAACCAAATCCTTATTGCTCCGAAAGATCAAGAGAAAACAACTTTCACATGTCCCTATGGTACTTTCACTTTCAAGCGAATGCCATTTGGCTTATGAATGTACCGGAGACTTTTCAAAGGTGTATGTGGAGATATTTACGGATATGGTTGAGGAATACCTTGAATTCTTCATGGATGATTTCTCGGTAGTCGACAATTCTTTTGATGATTGCTTGGAAAATTTGGATAGAGTATTGACAAGGTGTGATGAAACAAACTTGGTGCTAAATTGGGAGAAATGTCATTTCACGGTCGAGGAAGGCACTGTCTTTGGCCACAAAATTTCAAAGAATGGCATGGAGGTCGAATAGGAAAAGATAGATGTGATTTCTAAACTTCCAGCTCCAACCTCAGGGAAAGGCGTGCGAAGTTTCTTGGGTCACGCGGAGTTCTACCGACGCTTCATAAAGGAGTTTTCTAAAGTGATGAACCCATTGTGCAAACTCTTAGAGAAAGATGCTAAGTTTCACTTCAATGATTATTGCATGAGAGCCTTTGAATTGCTAAAGTTCAAGTTGACAATCACACCCATTATCATCTCTCCTAATTGGAGTATTCCTTTTGAGCTCATGTACGATGCTAGTGATGCCTCGGTTGGAGCATTTTTGGGGAAATATATCAACAAGGTTTTTCATCCGGTCTACTATGCTAGTAAGACCATAAATGATGCCCAAGTCAATTACAACGGTACAAAAAATGAGCTCCTTGCCATTGTGTTTGCAATTGAGAAGTTCCGCCCATACTTGATGGGTGTAAAGGTTATTGTTCACATGGATCATGCGGCACTTTGCTACGCTTATGAGCAAGAAAGATTCAAAAACTCGGTTGATGAGATAGGTGCTACTATTGCAAGAGTTTGATATTGATATCTAAGATCGAAAAGGGAGTGAAAATCAAGTGGCGGACCACTTGTCTTGTTTGGAGGGGAGGGGAGGCCACATGATGGCCTTGAAATCAATGACTCCTTCCCTGATGAGCAACCCCTGGCTATTTCAATGAAGGAGGTGCCATGGTTCGCGGATCTAGCAAACTTCCTTGTGTGTGGCATCATCCCGGATGAGTTCTCTTCAAATCAAAGGAAAAAGCTCAAACGGAATTGTCAAGATTATTATTGGGACGAGCCATACCTTTTCTGGATTTGTACGGATAGGGTAATTAGAAGATGTGTACCGGACAAAGAGCAAAGTGTTATTCTTGACGCTTGCCATTCTTCGCCTTATGGTGGTCACCATGGCGGAGCAAGAACGGCGACCAAAGTGCTAAGTTGCGATTTTATTGGCCCACTCTTTACAAAGATTCAAGTGATATGGTGAAAATATGTGATGAATGCCAATGGGTCAATGGAATCTCGAATAATAATGAAATGCTTCTCACTACCATTTTGGAGATTGATATCTTTGATGTGTGGGGTATTGATTTCATGGGTCTTTTTGTGAGTTCTTGTAGAAACACCTACATCTTGGTCGCGTTTGATTATGTGTCTAAGTGGGTGAGTCCATTGCTCTACCCAACAATGAAGCGAGAAGTGTTGGCGTTCTTGAAGAAAAATATTTTCAAAAAATTAGGTACTCCGCGGGCTATAATAAGCGATAAGAGGTCGCATTTTTGCAACAATTATGTATTTGCAGGTGTTCCTGCTATGTTCATTGTGCCTGCATCCAAAGAAAAAGTTGTTAGTTCTGCAGGGGGAGAGTTGGTTCGTGCTCTCGATTCCTTGCTTTGCTTTTGCTTTTGTTTGGAGCCTTGCTTGAATCACCCCGAGTAACGTCTGGCTTCTGTAGAAATAAAATTTTCGAAAAACACGCATTTGATAAATTAACTATGAAAATTTAGTTGTTTGAAATATGAGATAATGTACGAGATCAAATAATTTTGATGAACTGGTGACTGTAACGCATTTTAAGACGTTGCGACCTCCTTGGCGGTTCTAGACGTGATGAGATCGGGCAAACTCGAGACCTTTCCCCAATTTCTGACCATAGGGAAAATGAAGATTTTATTATAATGTGACCGAACCCATAGGGCTGCCTACGTATCCCCTCTTAATCGGGAATCGGGTCAAGCGTAGTTCAGTTACATCAAATAGAAAGTGCAAACATAATCTCAAACATAGCATTTCTTGATTACGTCCGAATGGATGAGTTTTGGCCAGATATCTCCATCCATCTCTGCAAGTATAAGTGCTCCTCCTGTCAATACCCGGTGAACCATGTAAGGGCCTTGACAGTTGGGTGAGAATTTCCCCTTTGCTTCATCCTGATGTAGGAAGATTCGCTGTAGTACCAACTGTCCCGGCGTGAATTGCCTCAACCTGAACTTTTTGTTGAAAGCTGTTGCCCTTCTATTCTGGTAGAGTTGACTGTGACATACCGTGTTCATTATTTTTCCATAAACGAGAGCTAGTTGTTCATACTGGATTCGTACCCATTCTGCATTACTGAGCTCAGCTTCCTGTATGATTCTTAAAGAAGGGATTTACACTTCGACAGGAATAACAGCTTCAGTACCATAAACCAGTGGATAGGGAGTTACCCCAATTGATGTACGAATTGTGGTGCGATACCCAAGCAAAGCAAACGGTAGCTTCTTGTGCCATTGTTTGTAATTGTCTATCATTTTCCTCAATATCTTCTTGACGTTCTTGTTGGCTTCTTTTATGGCTGCACTCATTTGCAGCCTGTGTGCTGTAGAGTTCTGATGTTTGATCTTGAATGTTTCACATATGGCTTTCATCAAGTCGCGGTTGATATTGACGGCATTGTCAGTAATGATTGACTCCGGTACTCCAAATCGACAAACGATGCGGTTTCGAACAAAATATGCTACAACCTTTAGGGGCAGCTGAAGTGAGGCATGGGTCTTTAGGGTTAGAGGGGAGGGATATATGGAAAGGGGTTAGTTTGTTTGGAGTCGTTGATCATTTGAGATTAACGGCCAAGATAGAAAGGGGAGCGGGGCACGTTGTCTACACGGGTCGCGACCGGGTTGGTAACAGGGGTCATTTGGATTGGGCTTGGGTGTTGGGTTAATGATTTGGGCCAAATTTGGTCCGAAATTAGCCCTATGTTGGGGCTATAAATTAAATATGCAGAATTATTTTAAAAATAATTCATAAAAAGAAATTAATAAATAATAAAAACATCACGTATGCAGTAAAATAATTTAGAATACTAGCTTGACATTATAAAAATATAAAAATACTATTTTAGTATAAATAATATAATAAATACAATAAAATATGGGCTATTATGGCAAAATTATGTAAAATATATTTAAAATGCAAATATAATATATAAGACAAAGTACAATATTATGAAGCATATATATGGATATAAATAATAAATTTGGATGATTAAGTCATCATAAGATAATTTAAAGGGATAAATAATCAAGTAATGTAAATGCAAGGAAATTAATTTTAAAGCTCTAAAAATTATTAAAAATTGTTGAAAATACTTGTATAACCCTTGTAAACTAAGTAATGATGCAAAATGATATTTTGAAAGTATATATAATTATTTGAAAATATGATGCCAAAATTGAGTATCAATAGAACCAGTCATCTGAAATGCACAAAATTGACCCCATTGATCTCAACTATACCCATGTTCCACATCACCTCATGGTAACAGTCTAGAAAATAATGTGGGTCCTCAGAAGTGCGCCACTGAAGTGAACTGGAAAGAGCTTGGTAAACTTATCCAACCTCAACATAGCCGCAGAAGACAACGCGGGCCTATCACCGGCCAGTGCCGCCACAATCGGATGAACCACCCCAACTGGTTGTACTATTGGAGTTTGATACTGGGGAGCCACATGCTAGGGGGTGTGAGTAGCGGGAGTCTGTGCTCCTCCCTCAGCCTGAGAGACTGCTGGTACCACCGGGAATATACCAGTCTGAGCCATACTTTCCGTAAGGCCCACCAAACGGACTAGGCTCCACTACGGGTGCTGCTGCTCGAGCTCTAAGTTGAGCTATGCCTCTTCCTTGGCCTCTGGCGCGACCTCGGCCTCGACCTCTGCCCCTGGTCGTAGTTGTCACTGGGGCCTGTGACGCCTACCCCGCTACTGATTGCCGTTCGTGTTCTAGCTATCTGCGATAGAACAAGAATAAAATGGTTCAATCATCAACGATAGAATAAAATAACACGATAAAGTAAGAAAGAGGTGATATTTTTTCTGAACTCCATAGCCTCTAGAACATAGGTACAGACGTCTTCGTATCGATCCTCCAGACTCTCCTAAGCTTACTCATGATTCGTGAGAGCTAGGCAACCTAGTGCTCTGATACCAACTTGTCACGATCCGAAATTCCCACCCTCGAGGCCGTGATGGTGCCTAACATTTCACTTGCTAGGCAAGCCAATGTTAGATATATTTATTACCTATTTTTAACAAACTTCAAATACGATGACAACAAAGAAATTGAATAGTCTGAAATAAGATAAATAAGCTAATAAGTGACGACATTCAAATACAACTCTAGATCTGGTGTCACGAACACATGAGCGTCTAAGATACTACAAATAATAAATGGCCTGAAATAAATATAATTGTCTGAGTCAAATAAACAGCTAAAAGAAGTAGAAGGGGACTTCAGAGCTGCGGACGTCGTGCAACTATACCTCAAGCCTTCTTTGGGTAGCTGGATCTGAGGAAGTCTATGGTACGTCGTTGGGACCAACTCTGGTATCTGCACAAGAGTACAGAGTGTAGTATGACTGCAACCGACCCTATATACTCTGTAAGTGTCGAGTCTAACCTCGATGAAGTAGTGACGAAGCTAAGAAGGGTCACTTACATTAACCTGTACACAATAATAATAATAATAAGAACAGAAAGACAAGAATAGAAGTAAAGCAGGTAACTCATATCAAGAAAACTCAAATCAAACAGCAGAAAGTCCCGAATAACCAGTCATATAACTCATCTCAACAATCGAGGTCAATTCAATAATCACAACAAATATAACTTTCATCAACGTGTTGCGGCGTGCAATCCGATCCCATAGTATAAACTATAAACAAATTCGTTCCGGCGTGTAATCCGACCCCTCCATATAATCATCTGTCAATATCATAGTCCATCCTTATTCCGCCTTTTCAATTCATTTCTTTTCAATTTCTGTTGCAGCGTGCAATCCGCTCACCAAACATTGTCAATTAACAATAGTAACTCAACAACTAAGATTTACAAGAAATCATACATTAAGAGGACAATTGTACGAGCAATGGAGAATAACATGATAATCAAGAGGCTCGAACTACTCGGTTGTCTCAACTTTACCAACTCAATGGTATCTACTTTTAACAATACGTACAAGTGAAACTACTTCAATGAAGACAACAATTATTATGAAACTATAAGGCAACAAGACATAAGACAATTTAAATATATGAGGGAAACTAATCGAGACAAGTAGTAAATAATTATGGAATCAGGGAGGTGACAGACATTTTGATACAAAAAATGATAAATGAAAGTAGCAATTATAGCATGTAGCAATTAAAGACAAGACATAATATTAAGCTATGAAGATAGGGAAAACAAGTCATGTAACAATTAAGTCATGGAACAAAGTAATTAATGAAATACGGGAAAATATGTATATCTCAACCGGATGTCTGAATCACGTCAAATCAACTTCGTTTTACCCCAAATTTTACATACAAGTCATAAATACTGAAATGAACCTACACCAAGTTTCAGAATAGAAATTCGACCAAGTGAAACTTATGAATTCTTTAAACCTTTAAACTTCTAATTTTCAACAAATTACGATAAATCAAGTTAGGGACTTCCGATTCGATTCTGGGAATACGCCCAAGTCCCAAATCATGGTACAGACCTACCGGGACCGTCAAAACACTAATCTGTATCCGTTTGCTCGTTTGCTCAAAATATTGTCCGAAGTTATCTCAAATGAATTTTAAGGCACGATTTCATATTTTTCTCAACTTTTCGTATTAAAACCTATTAGAAGAAGACATGGCTGCACACGCAAATCGAAAAAAGCTAAATGGAGCTAATCAAGGTTTCAAAACACAGAAATGAGGGCTAAACCTGAAAATGACTTATCGGGTCATGACAACTGACCTCTTAGAGATTATAAAAGCACTGAACCAGTGGATTATAAGCTAGAGTTGAGGAGAATTTCATAATACATTTTTGATATTTTGAGATGTTGCTGCTTCCTTTGTAAGATGTGTCATTTTTTTGTTGCATTTTTAAATATGATATTATTACAGTAATTTAATTATTTTTTTAGATTAAAATTACTTACAAAAACTCCTGCGTACGCCCCTGATCCCAAGGGCGGACGCACCTTGACTGGTCGGAGAATTTTACTAAATATATGTAATAACTGATATGCAAAGATAAATACGTACAAATAAAATAAAGTGACTCTGCTTAATAGACAATGATCTTAGCCCGTTTGGTTGAGTCCAGTAACTTTGATTGGGCTATCAGAGTTCTATTCTCAAAGCTACATTTGCTATTAGTTTTAGAATTTTTTTTAATCCATATAATATACGCTAAAAAAATAAAAGGGCAAACAAAACCAGTAGATCATGATGTCCTTACAATCAAATGAATAGCGTGTCTTTTAGTGATTGTTTGTTGCATTATATAAAAAAAAGTATTTAGTATTAATTCTAATGAGACTATTATAATATATTAAAAAATTAAAAACTTGTCAAGCAAAATTATAGTAATGCACTTAAATTGTGTTTTATTCATATATTATAGTTTGAATATTTAATTTTTTAATATGATGTTATTATAATGATGATCGTGTCTTTAAATATCGACTATCGCTTATAAAAATTTATGCGTACGCCTCTGGATCCCGAGCTCCTCGGAACATCTCTAATAAGAATACAGATATTTCAACCACTCAACCAGAAATCTCGACGGTAAATTATGATGAATTTTCTAAGAAAAAAGGGTAAGATAAAAAGATAAAATTAAAGAGCATGAGTGGACAGAAGGATAGGAAATTTCGATAAGAATGTCTCAAAAAGCCCAATCACAGCCGTAAAATTGGACACACCTAGTTACGATGTGGGTCCCGCGGGAACTCAATCTCATGCACCTATCACAATCAACGGTGATTACGTTTGCGGGATCATGGGCCACGTGTAACCAACATGTTAGCTCTCTCGTGCATGTTCTTATCTGGACCCCACCAACGTGCCAGGCCCACACCAATAGCATGTGATTTTGTCCATGCTCATCAAATGAGGAGGAGACACGTGTCAAAATATGAAAGCTCCTCTGCGTCTAGCATAAAAAAATTTAGCTAATGAAATTGGATAATGAGCCAAAAGGAAGAAGAATAAGTGCGAATCAGGCACCTAATTAATTATTATGAAGATAGGAATTTAATCATACTTTCACAATTTCAATGATTTGGTAATAAGTCGCGCTTCGTGTATAAAATATTCTGTATTCATACAAAGTTACAAGAAATATCGCACCCTAAGAATTCTAATATAGGACGTTTATTCTGACACAAATATTAATATTTAATTTTATGGCTCAAACAAGTGACATAACATGACGACAATTTTACCGTTATTAAAGGCTCCCTTTAATTTAGTAATTTAGTAACAAGACAATAGAGAATGGCGATTCCAAAATGCATATTTTGTATATTGAGTTGTCCGAAAACATCTTTGTTGTTACTTCAATCTGTCATAAATCTACATATCATGTGATAAACAGTTGACAGAAATATCATTAATAATTATTTTAATCTCGTGACATTCTTTAATTTACTCTATAGATTATGACAGTTCTTCCAAAAAGATGTGATGAGTGAATATATGACCTAAGGGTGAGCTATACGTTTCAATACTGCTTATTGATACTCTAATTTTTTCATAATTTTTTTGGAACCCCAGGAAAACTTGTAGCCACCACAGCCTTTGCCCTTAGGGTGAGCAATTTGTGGTAAGCATTTTGTGCGCACTAGGTAAACCCGCCACTGTGTAATAGCCTGCAAACCACACAGAAAATGTAAATCGTACTACGCAAGTCCTATGTGACAAGCTCAGACCCAGAAGACATTAAGGTTGGATCAATCCCAGGTCGTCACTATGGATAACCCCCTCCAAACCAACTGGGCCGTCCCGAAGGACATAACATGTGATCATCCACGTGAATGTTATCTGGAGTGTATCTATAGTAGTTTTGATGGTGTTATACTTTTCCTTACATAGAAAGCAATACACTTATGACATGGTGCTGCTCTATGCACAAATTAAAGGGAAAAAAGGCATATTAGAAAACTAGATATTCCAACCACAAATTAAAAGGAAAAAAAGGCATATGAGAAAACTAAATATTCCAACCCAGGAATTCTTAGGAAGGTAGGCACATATTGGCATATATTGAAGTTCAATTGTATTGGATTCAACATGTATGACCCAATGATGGTTTCACATCCATCTATCCAAAAGCCCAAAAGCATAGGCCCATATCAAAGTGTATTTGCTTTCTATATACCAATGCTTTGGACTTCTATAGACCTATAAAATAGAAGTCTATAAAAGCAAGCATCCTGAGTTCGAAAGACAAAGCAAGAAAGAAATCTAAGTTAAAGTGTGTTGCTCATCAAGTCCAAGTATGGTTACTGTATCCATATATGAGACTTTTCTCTTCCAGAAGATAATGAAAAGAAATAGTCCAAGCGGAAAGCCCGACAGCAAGATGTCATAATTTGAATCTTAATGTCATAACTCGTTGCCTCGTGGCTACTACTGCACGATTAAGTCATTCCTATTCTTTCTAATTATCATGTGGCAAAAACAAAAAATAGAGCTAGTCTTTCCAGCCTTCCTTACTAGACCGTCGTGAGGAAATGCTTTTAGACGAGAAGGAAGGAGTGACTGGCATTGATGGTGCTTTGGGTGCCTCCTCGTCATCCCAATTGTCATCCCAGCTATTGTCCCATCCATCAGTTGAGAGTGTCTCCATCTTTCCGCCACTGGAAACTGGTATATCCATGTCCAACTTTTGATACTTGTGGCCGCTACTTACTAGAAGCCTCCGTTTAAAGTACATCAAGACTGTAGCCACTAATGCAATAGCAGCCAAACACATTATTCCAAAAGATGGGAAACCATACTTGAATTGAGATGTTTTATCAGCATTGTCAATCAGACCCCTGAAATCAAGAGTGCATTGGCCATCCCCAGCCTTTAGAATGATATTGTTGTCGTTTCCTGCATTCCTTACAGAAACCTTCATCTGCATGTGGAGCAAGTACCATGGTTACATGTCAAATGGATTGGAAAAAATCCAGTTTAGATAAATGTGTATATTGTCAATATATGCTTTGCCAGGATGTTTCTCAATTCACAATAAAATTTCCTGAAGACTAATTTAAAGTACTAAACCCCAACATGGCCACTAGACTAAAGCGTAGGCAATTAGACAAACATTCAAACAATTCTTCTTCTAGTAATAACTACATAAACACTAAATATAAGAATATGGATCTTCTGGACGCCTTTTCAAGCTCTTTGCAGGTACCAAATACGGCCTATTGATTCACATTGAAGCAGGAGATACCCATGTGACATGGATAGAGGCCACATGTGCACAAAGTAATCCGGAACAGAAGTAATTCCTCAAGACATGTTTCATCTCAAAGTAGTTATGATGATTCAGTCAATTATCCTCTTACTATTTAGTCATGTATACGAAAAATACCATATCTCTGAATCTGGACTTATTATGTTCATGTAATTAAAATTGCCTCACACACATAAGTTGTTCCCTGTTAACAAGGTGCTGATCTACCCAACCTCTTGCAGATGCACAATTTCCTAATTTAGTAACCCTTCACCGTTTCTCTGATCAGCGGATCAGTCTTCATCGTTTGCCCTTTTTGAAACGAAGTGGTAGCAAACCACATCATTATGTCGTTTCAGCAGCAGTATTTCAGCAGAAGTCACCAAGCGAGCCAGTAAGACAGCCCCTTGCACATACTCTTAAATTACCCCTGGCAGCAGAAGCCACAACCACTCCAAAATTTCTACATCAATATCTAAATTTGATGTACAAAGAAACAATCACTGACTAAATGCATTTGTTACAGCTTACACGATAAATGATAACAAAGATTGCTAGCATCATAAGTATGTTAAAGCTTGAAGTGTCAAAACTCACAATAGCACCAAAAGTATGTTAAAGCTTGAAGTGTCAAAAATCACACGTTGTATTTACCTAAAAACTTAGATTAAACATAAAAGGTCTCTATTATATCTTCTTTTTTTATTGGCTAAAGGTCTCTAATATATCAGAGGCATATCATCTCAAAATTGCAAACAGTACCACGCTAACTCGGAAATGACTAATTTTGAACCATCACCAGATATAGTGTCTGGAGCTCTACTTGGTTAACAAAAAGAACATCATAACATAACATAATTGACCAAGGTGTTCAATTTGCCAAATCGGCCAGAAAGGGGGAGGGGTGCTCCACTGCAGTTGTAGTTAAGTTCTGGTGTTATCATATTTTCTACTTTAACAAAAAGAGAGCATTTGATGGAAGGGGTCATCCAGAGATGGATTGCTTCCACATATTATTTTGAGAGGAAAGGGGATCTAATCATATTTGCTCCGCTGATTAGAGTTTTCATCAGAGTAGAAGTGTTCTGTAATGATAAAAGTGGTAATTCTTTTCATATCAGAACCCCTGTTTCCTCACATAGGTCTACATTTCTTCCGGAGGAAGCTAGATAAAGTAAGATAAATTAAAGAATAAAATGGAGGGAAATATTAGGGATCCCCCTACACTTGACGACTTTTATTTAGTTCCCCCTTTTACTATACGGGGTCCTAAATACCCCCTTCACTTGATTTTTCATCTTTTAGTACCCCATTTGTTGAGGTAGTGAGTATGCAGTGTATACACACGCTGTACACAGTGGAAAAAGATGTCCAAGTGGCTGTCCACGTAGATATTGGCGTGTTTTGGACTCCACCGTTTAATAAAACTCATTTCCCCCAAAATTAGTCGGGTAAAAATCACAATTCTAGAGAGTTCTCTTAAACTTCTCTCTCAAATGGTTCTCTGGTAGAGAGGGTTTTGGTAGTGTTGGGTTCTCTCAAGACTTAGATATTATCGTAGTAGTGGTTTTGCTGATTTCTCACCGTTTAATCAACTTCAATCAAGTGAAGGGGGGTATTTAGGACCCCGTATAGTAAAAGGGGGAATTAAATAAAAGTCATCAAGTATAGGATGGTTATACTGTAGGTGGATGAACATCAGTAATGGGAAAATAATATTTTCGAAAATCTTTTATGCTGTTGGAGCATTTAAACATAATGGATAAGCACGGAAAGTTGTCTACATTCAAGGTTGCCACCCACTATCAAGAGCTGTTTCATAATGCTTTAAATAATGCTTGTGAAGTATTCTTACCCTCTGGTTTTCCTTCCCTTGCAGTTCAATCTTCTCTTTCTCCAGGTGTACAAACTCAGGAGCCTTAATCAAAATATTGACAGTTCCTTTTCCATTGTTTTGAACCAAAAGTGAAAGGTCTGGAGATTCTGGAAAGGAAAGCAACAGGTCATACTACAGTTACTCAAACAGCAACGGCGTGACATAAGATACAATTGAGTCTATTCATTTAATCAGATAGACACTTCTATCCAGAGAATATCCTACTTATGAGTTTCTTTATAATACAAAATAAGAGCATGCTTTGAGCTATTTGCTGCAGAGATGTATCGCGGCTACACATCAAACGGATGAAACTACATGAGCTCATGCAGTGATTTGATTTCCACAGTATGAACAAAACATTGATGCATAAAATCAACTTATCTCCACCTATTTTTACAAAAGTTCACATTGTCATCCCACCTTTTATTTTTGGTAGAAGCAAGGAGAGAAGGAGCAATGCATATAAGTAGGACAGGGGCTAGTTATCATTTTGACTGTTTGTTTAGAGATAGGGGAAGAAAGCACTGAGTTGGGTGAGCTTGCCTTTTGAGGCATGGTTGATCGATCGATGAAAGTCCACTTAGTTTTTGGCATTTAATTATAATTCTCATACATCAACATATGTAGTAAAGCTAGATAAGAAGCTAAAATTTGTAAACCTGTCCAATACTGCTTATAGAGTGTGTCAATGGCGCAGTCTATGTGAACTTGTGAAGTAACCGGCAAAGATCTGTCTTAGCTATATGATCCCTAAACTTAGCTTCTGAAACGGGACTTGTACAACAACCGATCATACAGACTAACAACAGCAGAACAAGGGCATTATCTTTTGGAAGAGGAAGGAGGACAAATTATTCAACAATAGTACTATAGTTCTAAGGAGGATATATTACTATCGTTTTCTATCTGAAGATTGTTTCTTTTTTGAAAAGCATCTGAAGATTGTTTCTCCAGAACGTGTATTAAGGAAATGAAGGTATGGAGGCAGCTTAACTAGAGAAAATTTCAAAAAGATATATGAAGAAGTAAATAAAATGTTCAATACCAATTCGACATAAGAACTACGAAGGACTGCCTTCAGCAGATAAGAGCTTTCTGTCATTTAGGGAGCATGTTTCAAAATCATCTTCTTTCTAAAATTTATAAGAATCTCCAAATGCAAGTTTAAATTTTAATGACAGATAAAAGGATACTGTTGAATGAATTAATTAGATAAAGAGAAGTATGCCAAAAGCATGCATTACCATACTGTACAGACAATTGCAACTTCTTTGTTAACATTAATATAAAAGGAAGCAACTAATAAAGGTTGTCTATAAATGGAGAACGTGAACAAAAACGTACCATTGCCCGGAACTCTAAGACATGCAACCACTGCTTTTTCCTCTATCGTACAACTATAAGATGAATCGCATTCTTCACCATGGAAACTCTCCTTTCTTGCAGGCAAAATCTCCTCTCTCTCTCTCGACTGAATCCCATCCGGCAGAATCTTTTTCATCTCACCCTGCTTCTCAGAACTAACATCTTTTGCTTTGTCTTGCTGTCCAGCTTCTTTCATCTCCTCCTTCTTGTCATCTCTCTTAGAACCACTATCAATTCTTTTCTTTTCCACCTCAGCTTCTTTCAACCCTTCTCTATCGTCACCCTTTTTCGCACTGCTATCATTGGACTTGTTTTGATCCCCAACTTCTGTCAACTCACCAATAATGCCACTACCATTATTCACTTTCCTTAGATCCCCAGCTTCCTTTAACTTCATTTGGTTACTCGAACTATCGTTATCCAAATAACCATCCTTTTTTCTATTTTTATTTATCAGGTGTAAATTCTCATTCACACTGCTATTACTACTCAAAATTGCTGCACCTGCACCCGCTTTTTCAGCTCCATTGGTCTAACATCCAAATTGGTAATCAATAAGAAACTTAATTCTAGTATATCACATTAATTCACAGTTAAGTAGCATCAAGTTGGAATATTGAAACTTTTAAAATATAAAAAGGGGGTTGGGGGTTTTACACTCCAGATTGGGTTTTGAAGCAATGAAATCAAATGGGGTTTGCTTTAAACATAAGTTCAAAAACTGAAACACAAAAAAAACAATTCCTTTTCAAGCTATTACCTCTAAATCAACAGCAGTAGCAGCAGCATAAGCAAAGAGTAAAGCTATAAGCACAATCAGCAGACGAGTATACAATATATGCATCTTTTTAGAGAACAAAAAGCTCCTTCAGACTAAAAAAAAAAAAAAAAAAAAGTTGAATTAGTACTATACAAGCATCAAGAATCATAAGTTATAACAGTATGATTTGTATATCTGAAACTTGATAAATAGCAGAATAAAAAGCACTTACCTTTATGATTAGAAACTATATTTGTGCATTCAAACTGACTTAGCCATATGAGAAGAGAAAATCTAGGGTTTTAATCACAGCATAGTAGCATATTTACGATTTTCTCTGGAGAAAAATGCAACTTGCTAAGGAGCAGTTAGGATGGTCAGTGTATAGCTTGAAATCTTGAATTATTTGCACTTACTATTTTGACCTGTTAATATTTTTAAAAAAACTTTGCTTTGGTTGGAAAAAGATCCATTTGGGTCAAAAATAGGTCTATTTGATTATTAAGTCCAAATTGGTTTATTTGAAATTTAAGAATTTTCTTTAGCCGTGCAAGGTAAATAGGGAAAGAATGAGAAAGGAAAATAATGAGTGTTGGAAGAAAAACTTAGGCAGATAATGAAGAATATAAAATGGTTAAATGATTTAAAAATTTAATTTATTTTGAAAGTTCGAATGCGAAAATGCTATTCAAAATACATCGAATTTATTCATTCCATCACGATCCTTGACGATTTCTCTCGATTTTATTTTTTATTGTTGATCATATGCAACACAAAGACGTCACTATTATTAGCTCAATGTTCACTTTCAACAATAAGTTTAGAATATACCAAACTTCACACATAGAAGTCTTGCTTTTACTATTCTAAGTTCGGTGTTTCTGTTTTGGGGCACATCAATTCCTAAATTACGTCGGGAAGCCCAATTTGGGAGTAAGGCACTCCTAACCAAAATCGACTTCATTTCACAAGTTCAAATACATGAAAAAGTACTTATTTAACTCATCAAGATCTTTGGTTGTATATGCCGGCCAATCGTATGTAAAAAGGCCTCTAAGTGAAGCCCATTTATGTTGTCTCAATTTGGGCTTTTTCACTATTGAAAGTATCGCGACCTAATATCTACCTAGTCGTAATGACACCTAACCTAACCTATCAGGTAAGCCAAATAATAACTATTCAATTTAATTGAGATTTATTAAGAAAAGAAATTACAATTGCTTTATACAAGAATTCTTAAGGACTGGTAGTACAAATTATGAGCTTCTAAGATTTAGAGTTTACAAAGTTAGTATAATAAGTACATCATCTGTCTGCATATACATAAACAGATTTTTATAAGTCTAGGGCTACCATGAACAAGAGGTAGTTGTAACTGTAACACAGGTGTATCTTCAAATCAAGCTCCCGCCATGCACAGCAACATCATCATCCAACATTTGCACGCAAGGTGCAGAAGTATAGTATGAGTACAACCGACCACATGCACTCAATAAGTAACAAACCTAACCTTAGGTTGAAAATAGTGACTAGCTGAAACAAAGGTCGGAGTCCAACACCAATAGCCAACAACAGTTCATAACAATATAATAAAAGGGATTAAAGAAGTAACTCAGAGATACAGTGCTCAACTCATACACAGTTGCGGAAAATAGGCATGCTTTTTCAAGTATTTCAGTGAAAATCCAAATCTTTTACCGAAATCACAAAAATATGAGTATGTTTGTAAAACTGTGATTTTTCCCCAAAGGTTTCAACAGGTAAATGTTTCATTTTCAAATGGTATGGGGAAAGTACATCTCTATGCTTACATGTCAACGTGTATGTGAAGTCATGAATGATGCAATGTCGTACAACATGAGGAAAAATGCATCTCTATACATGTATGTCAAGTGTGCATGTCGCATGCAATGCAACTCAGTGATAAAAACCATATGCATACTCTCAGAGTATCAATTCACTCAGTCACTCAATCCTCAAAGTCACTCAGTCCTCCCAATCATTCGGCACTCGGCACTCGCACTCACACTCACACTCACACTCAGTAGGTATCTGCGCTCACTGGGGGTTTACAAACTCCGTAGGGGCTCCTTCAGCCCAAGCACTATAACAAGACAATCATGGCATAAATCATTAAAACATGTTGCGGCGTGCAGCCCGATCCCATCATAAATCAATAATACATGTTGCCGCGTGCACCCCGATCCCATCAATATTCTCACCATCAGGCCCTCAGCCTCACTCAGTCATCAATCTCTCCAGTCTTTCGGGCTCATAATGTCATGAAAATCAACCCAAAATAATGATGTGATGTATCAATAAATAGTAACAGAAACTCAGATATGATATGCAAATTATTGCATATGACTGAGTATGTAATTGCAATGCAAACAAATAACTCAACAACAGAAGTGACCTCAGTGGGTCCCAACAGGATAAACATATGGCCTAGACATGGTTTCTAACATGGATTACAGCTCAATTACTCTAGCACGTACAGATTTCATAGATACAAATAAGATTACGTAATTACACAGTACCACAGAAACAACCGAGTCACAATTCACACGGTGCACAACCACACGCCCGTCACCTAGCATATGCATCACCTCAATACCAAACACATAACCCTCAGCTCCAAGCTTAGAAGTATTACTTACCTCAAACAAGTCAAATCCAATACCGAGCAAGCCAATTTATGCTCCAACAATACCATCCCGCACGTACCAACCTCTGAACGGTTCGGAACTAGCCAAAAGCAACTCAAAATACATCAAATAAAGTCTAAGAAAGCAATTCCAATTGATAAAGGTCGAATCCTCACTCAAAAGCCCAAAATAAATCAAAAATAAAACCCGGGCCCGCACATCGAAACCCGAAAAAACTCACAAAATCCGACAACCCACGAAATTTTGAGTCCAACCATACTAGTTTTATTCAAATTCAACTCTAAATCGATGTTCAAAACTCACTCCATGAAACTTTTAGGCTAAAACCCTCAATTTCTCTTTATAATTCATAATCGAATTACCAAAAACGAAGATAGAATCACGAGATAAAATCACGAGTGAGTCAAGAATGCTTATCCCAAGTCACATGGTGAATTTCCTCTCCAAAGTCGCCTAAACCTAGCTCCAAAATCCCAAAATAAGAATTAAACGACCAACCCTCGAAAATATAGCTTATGCCTAGCGATTTTCGCTTTTTGTGAACCAAGGGCTGCTTCTGCCACGTCGCTTCTGTGACAAAATTCACGCTTCTGTGATCACAACTAACCAGCCAAACCCTCGCACCTACAGAATAATATCCGCTTCTGCAACATCGCAGGTGCGAGCTCCTCTTCGCTCCTGCACAAGACACCGCTTCTGTGCACAAACTAACCACACTTGCGCCTTCGCAGACTCGAAGAAACCTCCGGTTCTGCGGCTCCGGCTCCCAGCAGCATTCCCGCCTCTACGACTCCACTGCCGCTTTTGTTACTCCACATCTGTGCCCATAGCTCTGTAGGTGCGGTCACACTAGAAGCCCAGCCACACCAGCCTAGACAAAAATGATCCAAACTAACTAAACCTCGTCCAAAACTCCTTCGAGCCACTCGGGACCCGTCCGAATATACCAACAAGTCCTATAACATATCACGGACCTAATCGAGACCTCAAATCACACATAACAACATTGAAACGACAAATCGCACCTCAAATGGAACTTAATGAACTCTTGAACTTTCAACTTCCAAAACTCGCGCCAAAACATGTCAGATCAACTCGGAACGAACTCAAATTTTGCACACAAGTTTCAAATGACATAATAAGCTATTTCAATTCCCGGAAACCACAATTGGAATCCGATATCATCAAAGTCAACTCCTGGTCAAACTTATGAATTGTCCAAAGCTTCAAATTTCTAACTTTCGCTAATTAGCGTCGAAACCTTCTAGAAATATCCAAATGCAAATTCTGACATATGCCCAAGTTCAAAATCACCATCCAGACCTAACAAAGCCCTTAAAACTTCGTTCTGGGGTCAAATTCACAAAAGTCAATCTTGGTCAACTCTTCCAACTTAAAGCTTAAATCATGAAATTCATGCTTCCAAATCGATTCCGAATAACCTGAAATTCAAAACTCGACGATTCACATAAGTCATAATACATCATACGGAGCTACTCACGCCCTCAAACTACTGAGCAAAGTGCAAATGCTCAAAACAACCGGTCGGGTCGTTACATCCTCCCCCACTAACATATGTTCGTCCTCGAACGTGCCGAGAGTCATTCCAAAGCCATCAAACTGCAGTGTATCCTTACCATGCACATACCCAGGGGTGACCCCACGTCAACCTATTCCATATAAGTCCGACAACACAACATCACTAAAGATCATTAGTTCGACCTTAGCTCGTAAATCTTAGAATCAAATTTATAACATCTGAAATTTTATACAAGACCCGAATCCCGCATCTACACGACGTATAAGCCTGAACAAGCTATATCAAGCCATAACCATAGCTTAAAATGCAGTCACATGATATACCACATAACTCAAATGCTCATAGCAATCATTTCCTACCACAATAACTACTCGAAGCAAACTTGGTACCAGTAATAAACCTCATTTAAAACCTTCGTACCATGGTAATGATGAAAAAAGCTCGCAGAAACTCATAACCATTTATCAAATCAATAAGCCATGAATCTCTCTCTCCTTCGACAAGAGCTATAGCCAATTTCTAAGTCGATCAGCGACATTATCCTTCCAAATATGCCACAATCATATTCGATAGCACATATTCTAGGTCCAATTACCATACTATATCAAGCCCAACTATCCTATTGACATGCCACGCCAATACTACCTAGAATCAAAATCGGTGCATTTCGTGCACCAATAAGCAACAACTCAAATGTACCCAAAATGAAAAATGACTCAAATGAGAGAACTACCCTGCAAACTCAACAAATACCACCACAACCGCAATGCTATGAACCCATCATATATGGTAGAACCAAGACCCACGAATCTAAAACAAAGGATCATATCCCAACATAACTTCGTTGCAATGCGTGACCCCGTCCAAACACTGGTCCATATGAAAGGTCTCAAGTCACAATGCTCAAAATCAACAACCTCGCGCAATTTGACATCTAGTACAGGAAGTGCATGACCATAACCATGGTGAAGCAATAACACAATACCACAGTCCGTAAAGATAGACTTGGCTTGCAAAATGTTTGTAAGTATATTTATTAACTTCATAATTTACTTCAACATGTTTTCTATGAAGTAATTAACGAATGCATTATCACTTCAACTTTTTATGTCTGCAGTGATTTACTACTTACAGATAAGAAAAACTTCATACTTTTTCTTTTTGAAGCAATAATACATTAATATAGTTTTTTTTTTCTTTTTTAGTCCTTCGTATGTGTCCAACCTTGATTCAATGTTGTTTAGGATAAATAATGAAGGAATGGAATTCATTGTGGACTTAATGAAGAGAACTTGTGACTGCTTGGAATTCAAACTTGATGAATTGCCCTGTCCACACGCAATTGCTGCTATGAATAAGAGATATTTGCAGAAATCAAATTACTGCTCAAAATGGCATTCAAGGGAAACATGGTTCAAAACATATGAAGGACAAGTCAATATTGTGGGAGATCAAAATTCATAGGATATACCACAAAATGTAGAATCTGAAACCCAAACCTCTCAATGTAGAGATTCTACAAGGAAGAAGACAAAGAAAGAGGTCTATCTCTGCGACTGAATCAGTACGATTAAAGTCTACCAAATGCAGTCGCTATAAAAAAATTGGGCATAACAGAACAACTTGCTTGTGTTCTCCGGTACCTCATCCACATTCCAAGAAACACGCTGAAAAATACTCCAACATTCAATAATCCTTGGAAAACAATTCATTCTAAAGGAAGATAGATATTCTGAATTTAGACTTTCGTTATTGATTGATATATGTGAAATGTAATTGTTTTCATTAGAAATAAAAAAATACGCTCTTGGATTGAAAATACTCGTTTATATATTGCTTGAAGTACAAATCACTCATTTTTGTTGGCAGCTTATCGGTTTGGTTGCGTTCTAAAAAAGTACGCATTCACTTCAGAGAGAAAAAAGTGTAAGTGAAATGCATATATTTAACACACACACACAAAACACACATATATATAATAAAAAACTACACCTTTCTGCATGAAGTATTCATACTGCAGGACAAAACTTCAGACTGTATTTAGTCTGAAGTTTTAGCAAATGAACTAAATAACTTCAGCATGGATAAGTCTAACTCTTAAAGATATAGTTACAGACTTATATATTCCTATTAACGGGAAATATTTGCAAAAGAACTTCAGGCTATAAAGTGTGACTATCAAAAGCTATAGATGATAACTTCAGACCAAAAAGGTTCAAGTTTCCAACTTACATATACTAACTTCAGCTTATAAGGCAAGAAGTTTTAGGTTGATACGTACTATATTATTACATTAAAATGAGAATGCAGCCTACAAAATTTGAAAAAAAATTATACACAAAAACGAAACAAGATTTTTATTTATATAACATATTACAAGATAAAAATCACACAAAGCAAAAGAAGAGCCATAAAAAACATTAACAAAATACAGAAGAAAAACATAAAAAAGGGATTAAAAAACCAAGCATCGCCCGCATAATCAAAACAGTACTACTCAATCTCTCAATATATCTTATCATCATCCGAATCAGAGATAATTATAAGACACTCGGGCAAAAGACCACAAAGTCTCATGAGATCGCACTTCAACTTGTTGAATTGATCATGCAACTGATTTTGTTTAATTATTACTGTCCATAAGATAAGGAAGACTCTTCAAGCTATTTTCCATCTTGGCATAGTCGCCCCTGATGGGAAACTTAAAAGAATCAAACTGCTGGACAACCTTGTCGAACGAGATTGAATAAAGTTCACAACTGTGTTCGAGGTTCAACTTGTTCTGGAATTATTCATTAGCAAAAAACTGTGGACTGATACTTTCCCAATAAGCCTTTATTTACTTCTGCATAAGAATAGCCATTGGTACGTTATTATTCCAATCAGACTTTAAACTCTCCCACTTCTGCATTAGTCCATCCATTATAAGCTTCCTACTTTCGCTAGCATCAGACATTGTTTCAGAAAATATAATAACAAAGAAAATATTTATACCTGTAGTAACAACTTCCTGTGTCTCTGCACCTAAAAGTTCTTGGCAAATAGCTAATGCTTCCGCAAATGCATTACCTTTTCCAATAGGAGTACCCACATCACTTGGCGTGTGTTCTTCAGTACTAACAGGTTCATGATCTGCATCCGCAAACACATTGCCTTTTGCAATATGAGTACCCAAAGTAGAAGCCCATACATGTTTTTTAGTACCGACAACTTCATCATCTGCACCTTTCTTGCTTCCTACGTTCTCGATTGAATTGTTCTTCATATCCAGCAACTTTGCTCAGTCTATCAACACTAGAGCATTCCACTTTAACTTGTTCAACATATTGAACTTGCTCGAATACTTGAACATTGCCTTCAAAAGCTGCTTCCTCACCTCTTACATTTTCATCTGCGACTTTATATTGTCCCTCATGACCAGCATTAATATTAGATTGAGGTTCGACGGAGTCATTCATCTTATGATATTGTCGATAATTCATGAATTCAAAATCTGCATCGCCATCATCTCTTCCTTTTGACTTGTCGACAATCTTAAAAAACATTTCAAACTTCTCATCAAAATATTCCTATAATAAATTACTAACAATGATTATTCAAACTTCTCATCAAAATATTACTATTATTATCATTATTGTAGGATGTCCATATGGGACCCCATTGCTGGCGAAAAGGACTGTCATGGTGGATATTCTATACTCATAATAGGATGGGGCATTAAGAATGGAATAAAGTATTTCTTGATTAAGAACACATAGAGTGATGAATTTGGAGGGGGGGGGGGGTAACGATTATGCTAAAATTAGAAGAGACTTAGTATATATATTGGCTTAGCTTGAAAGTGTTAATATGTTGGACAATATTTTTTATGATTATAGCAGTAGTGAACCCACAAAAGAGAAGGTAAAAGGCGTTATTAGCAGTAGTGGAACTCAAAAGGAGAAGCAAAAAGGTGCTCCTAACAATAGCGAATCCATAAAAGGAAAGGAGAAAGCCCGATAGATTTGTTATTTGGAGGATGTTTATGTTTTTTGTTGTTAAATATAGAATTTTGATTTATACCGTTTGGGGCTCTATGACCGATGTTTAACCAAGTTACAGTCTTTAGTTATTCCATAGGATGGTAGCACAATCAGTTATTCGAGTAAATTTTATGGGTGATCATTTAATTTTGTGTTTATTATTTAAAAGGCTTTTTTTTATTACATAAAAGTCATCTAGCTTTGTGTTTATTACCGTGAAGTCATTTTTTTTGTTACGTAAACGATATTCAACTTTGATTTCATTATTCAAGAGTCACTTTTCTTTATTTTGTTGTACAAAGTCATCTTACTTTGCTCTAGTTTATCACAAATGTCACCTTGGCGAAATTTTATAATACTTTTACATAAAAATTCTATTATGTCCTTGACATTTTATATATTCTCCCATTTATGTAACACATTCTATATTATATGCTATATAATATATTTTTACCTAGGTATTCTGCTTATAATTAAATGAACATAATAGTATTTTATCTATTATTTTTTTAATATATTCGTACATTTAATTTTCTTTTAACGTTAATTTTCAAGATATATTGATAGCATTATTAAATACAATAAAATTACTGTGAACAAATCTCAAATCAACATTCTTAATCATGCCTACTGAAATATATTTAATGAAAATTATAAAATTAAAGCTTACAGATTTATCATCCAAGTCATATTCATTAACCCAATAAAAAAGATACTCATATTTTGCACACCAACACATAAGATAAATAAATAATATTAACAAATAAAGCTATAAAATTCTGATATTAAACTCAAATATCTTTTAGAAAATTTTAAAAGTGTTATTAACTATAAACAAAACTATCACTTGTTAATCAAATCTGTTTTGTGATTTCAAAAATATTTTTTGTCATTATTTATAATTTAAAATATATTCATGTCCGAATATGATTTAAAAAATTCAATGCCATGCGAAAATTAATTTTATAAATATATTATAAAATAAATAAATAAAGTCATATAAAGTATTTTTTTTATCATAAGTAAAATACCTAGATAAAAATATGTTATAGAACATATAATATATAAGATATTACATAAATAAGAGGATTTATAATGTCAAGGGTATAATAGATTTTTCAAGTGAAAATTTTATAAAATCTTGTCGAAGTAACTATTGTGATAACTACAGCATATTGAAATAATTTTTTGTATTATAAAAGAAAAAAAATGACTTTTAGGTAATAAACACAAAGTTGAATAACTTTCACGTAACCAAAAAAGAGTAACTTTTGGATAATGAACTCAAAATTAAATGACCATCCATAAAATTTGCTTAAGTTATTCAAGAACACCCCAATATGCCATTTTGCTACTACTATTATATGTTTATGTTCCAATTATATGGAAAATATGTTTTCTTAGAATTAGAAGTGTTATCGTTTTGTCAGGTTAACATTTGATCTTTAACTGAATCAATATGTCTCCTTCAAATCAAGAAATCCAGACATTATTATACTCATAGCATGAATTATTTTGAAATTGGATGTTTGTTTCCTGGTACAATGTCACGTCCCAAATTACCCCTAAACATGTCTGGCACGCAACTAACACCACCCGTCAGGCGAATCATACTTTTATATCTTAATCATTACTTTGCAATATTTGATTAATTAAATGAATATTCAAATAATCTGATAATTAATTACGAATAAATAATATCTCAAAATATTAAATTGAAACTCTAGCCCACATTCCACACTAGATTATGAAGCATCTAGGAGAATTACAAAAGGCATCATATGAATAAATGATAAAAAGTCTTTCGGCAGCCTCCACGAATAATGCGGCGGCTCATCTCAATAACTGAATCAACTTTAGCAAACTCGTCAGCTACTATCTTCGTCTTCACCAATAGTATATGCATAGACATATAGGTAAGGAGTGAGTTATACGTAAACATAACCCAGTAAGATCCTCCACCCGCCACTCTGAGTACCTCTGAAATAAGTGTTAGAAAATACAAACACACAAAGAGTACAAAAATAATATACATGGAAATTCTTTCATCATATAATTACTCTATAAGTTACAAACAATTATTCAACAACAATACTATATATCTCAGCACAATTTACACTAAGGACTCGTTATAAACGGTTTGTACAGAAAATTAACCAAATACCCTAATGAGTACACGGCAACATACACAATATCCCAAATCTACCACGGCGGCATACACAATGCCCCAAATATATTACGGTAGCAAAAAAATAATTTCTAACGCTCTAACACCATAGCACGAGGCAACGCTACATCACATCATCCCACAAATCACTTATTAAATAATTTTAACTTTTTTTACAAAATAATATATATTTGCGGCTAGTCAAAGATCACCGATTCTGCCAAGCGCCCGCTTGTCCCAACACATGAACCAGAACGTCAAAATATACTTTCAAAATGGATTTCGAAAAAGCAAGCATCAAAGCTTAAAGTCTCACTTACCTTACCTAATAACATGTTATTCCAACCTTGCGACTCCTAGAATACCAACTAAACGGCCTCTAATGGCCTCAATCTATACAAAATAATGATTAACAAGGTCAATTATGTTGTCGGGTCAAATTTCAATCTCCTTAAATTTCAAGCTTAGAGTTAAATCTTAATATTTTTACATCTCAATAAAAATAGATAGCCCGATATCTTAATCTAAACCATTATTCAATATATCAGTTTCTATTAATTAATACTTCGAATCCACGGATAATAACCATAGAGTAATCGTCAGAATTGTTTTTTACTTCAAGAATAAAGGTTCGAACAGTGGCTTCCTATTTAAAGTGCAATTACGTTTTGCAGTAGTTATCAATCTTTAGAAATTTCAATCTTCTCCTTAATTCTACATGTCAATTATCATGTCCATAATCATTATATATTGTCATTACTTTGCTTCTAATCATTAATTCATTATATAAAAATTTGCCATCATCATTATTAAATTAGACAAGTTAAATTCAAAGTGTTTGCTAATATTTAGTTTCCATACCTGGAAATCTGGAATTGTAAGCCTGATGCCCTAAAAAAAGAAAGACATATTACGACCAAAACCTAATCAGATTGTAACGTTGAATTGTCCCACGTCGGTGGGATTTGAGATTTTTGGTTTCCTTGTATGGTCTTGAGTAATCCTCATATCTTAAGCTAGTTTTTGGGGTTGAGTTAGGCCCAAGGTCCATTTATCATTATATCAGAGCCAGGCTCATCCCAATTATTGTTACTGATGTTGGGCCCCCATTTATATTATCCATGGTCCAAAATGCAGGGCTGGGCGTGAAGTGGTGTGTTGAATTGTCCCATATCGATGGAATTTGAGGTATTTGGTCTCCTTATATGGTCTTGAGCAATCCTCATATCATAAACTAACTTTTCGGGTTAAGTTAGACCTAAGGTCCATTTATCATGTAATTTGTTATTGGTTGGCTATTAGATAGTTCAATACTAATTGCCCCCTCCAAAGCTAAAAGAATATTTTTAATAAAAAGTTGTAGATATCGTGTCATATTCTCCCTTTTTATGCCTTAATTAATGGTTCAGTATAAAGAGTTGAATTTAGCTTACCCTAGTCTTAGGGTTCTTCTTTTACAGGATATGGTTAGGTTTTAATACTACAGATGGAAATTGATCTTGACATTTTGATTCAAGTTGTATTTATCACAATATTTCAATCACACACTTTTTGTACTATAATTAGGTTTAACATTGTAATATTGATACCTCAATTTTTCTTTGAGTGAAATTGTTTTAATCCTGGATACAGCTCAATTAAAATGACTTGGGACTCGTCTGTTTGTGCAGAAGTATTAATTTATAAATCAAATCAAATTTTAAGCTCTCGTTTGATCATAGATTTTGGCTATTTTTTTCCAAATAAATTTTGAAGAAATTTTCTCTTTCACTCGCAAAACTTCAAATATTTTTCAAATAAAACGCATGTCCATACATAACTTCAACTTCTAAAAATTTATTTTTTAAAATAACTTTAAAAACTCTTTTTTCAAGATTCATCGAAATCTATGTCCAAATACTAGCTAAACAATTGAGGCATTTCCAACCAGTGTCAATAGACATATTGTACTAATTTTTCGACGAAGCCCAAAAATCTGTGTCAGAAATGCGATTTCAGTGTTGGATATGCAGTTCGCATGTGAGTTTTGCGGTAACATATCCAACTTTGCGGCACCTTTTGTTCTTTTCTTGACTTTTTGAACTATTTTTCGGGTTCTTAGGCTCTTATATATAATTTATCTCACGGTGCAATCTTAGTATGAAATCACGGGTTGTACCACTCTCCCCTCCTTAGGAACATTCGTCCTCGAATGTAAGGATCTACGGTTCTGCAAGAGTATATAAATTCATGGACACGTACATTATCAGCATGTTATCATTTGTAATAATGAAGAGTATCTCAAGTTCCTATTTACCTCGTAAGGATGTTTCTCCTTTCAATGTATTCCGTGTTCCTTTGGCATCATCATTATCTACGTTCCGGAACAGATACGGATATTTAGACTTCATCTCTTCCTCTGATATTTAACGTATATATCAACCCAAACTTCAAAAAGAATTACGATAGTAGGAATATGTTTTGTACTTGTGCACAAACAAAGTTTCTAAAAATAATTCTTAATACCTGCATTGATTACAGCTTTGTATCCCATCTATAATGACATGAAAATTTGTATTAGTTCAAGCAATTAATACGTTGAGAAGTGAGTAAGCACTAAAATAAATTTTGAAATAGTTTATTAATTATTGAATGAGCTTCAATAATAGTTTTGGTAGGCAAAAAAAGTCTAAAATTGATAAGAGAAACTAAACAAGGTCGGTATTTAAAGTCTAGAAACTGATAAAATTTTGTCAAACCGGCCATCTTGGCCATGTTCCCAAAACTGTCTTTTTAAAAATATTCTAGAATGGACACCACATCTACATAATGAAAAATGTTGACCCCTTTGATTGGACGTAATATTTACTCCTTATCCTGCTTCAATCATGAAATAGACACACTATTGACTCGAGGTCCGACTAATCTTGATTCTCATCATATAAGGTTTAGAAGGGGAGTCTTGACGTAACTGGTAAAGTTATCATTATGTGATTAAGAGGTCACTTGTGTTGAGCGGTGGAAACAGTCTCTTGCAGAAATATAAGGTAAGCTGCGTATAATAGTCTCTTGTGGTACAACCCTTTCCGAAATCCCGCATATATATCACAAAAGATTAATTTATCGGACTGTCTTTTTTTGATCGTATAAGGTTTAATTGGTTAACGAGGAAATGCTCTTTAGGGGATTCTTTCTACTAGCAAGATATTGGGATACGAAATTTTTAATTAAAGATGAAGGGATCGTAATCATACTGCCATAACCCTCGATCGTCACATAATTGCCTTCTATTCCAACTTCTAACATGATGAACCAATTATTAGGATTATCAAAATTAAGGAGAAAGTTTTGAAATATTTCCTTGTTACTACTATAAAGTGGCAAGGCCAAACCCTAATCCGATGTCTTATTAGGGGTACCTTATTAAAGAAATTTCTACAATGTTTAGTTATATGTGTGATTTTAGAGGTGGATTTATGAGCTGAATTCATTGCTTTTACTCAAAATATTTATATATATAAAGTAATTAAATTGTACACACACTATAAGATTTTTTTCACTTTCAACTTACTAATGACTCTAGATCTTAATTATATTACAACTAAGCAAGAAAACACAAGGCAGACAAGGCCATGGCAGCAGCTGCATGCCCATATGCATTTCATCCTTATCAGAAGAAAACAATTATGATAAAAGAGGGGACCCCATATATATATCTATATATATACATATATATATATATATATATATATATATATATATATATATATATATATATATATATATATATATATATAT